>JAJKLE010000048.1:0-276001 GCA_022593225.1 Xylaria sp. FL0064 | reverse complement strand
AAATTTTAATTAATTCTATTATTTTAATAAAAAATAATTCTTATCTTTTAAATATAATAATAATTATAAAAGATTTTTATTATAAATAAAATAATATAATATAATATTTTTTAATATTTTTAAATAATAAATTATTAAATATTATTTTTTATTATTTGTAAATTATTTAAATATTTTTATATTTATTTTAAGTTTTCTTTTTTTTTAATAAATTAAATAATTTAATTATTACATTAAAAATTATTTTAAATTTTAATTTTTTTATCTTCTTTTATTATATATTTTATAAAATATTATATTATATTTTTAAGGTTTTTACTAAATATATAAATATATTTAAGAAATTTGAATTATATTTCTATTTATTTAAATATAATTATAAATTTTAAAAGATTAATTTTTTATATATATTATATATATTCTTTTAAATTTAATTATAATTTAATTTTTTAAAGTATTTTTAATATTAAAATTATATATTTTTTATATTATTTAAATAAATAAATATAAACTTATTTAAAAATTATTATAATATTATTAAATATTTATATAATTTATATATTAATTAAATAATTTTCTTTTATTATATAAATAATATAATATTTATTTAATATATTAAATATTATAATTATTAAATTATTATAAAACAATTATACCTTTTTCATAAATCTTTTAATTATATTTTTTTAAATATTCTTTTATAGAATTTTTATTTTATTTAATTCTATATAATAAATTTAATAAAACTTTAATTAATATTTCTTTAATTAAAACATAATAATCTTATAAATTATATTTAAAAAAGTTTTTTTTTTAAAAATAATTTATAAAATTTATAAAAAGATTTTTAATATATTTTTAATAATTCTTTTTTTAATTTTAATAATTTTCTTTATTTATTAATTTAATTTATATTTAATTATTTTTGTTTTTTATTAAATTATAAAATTCTTAATTATTAATTATAATATTTTTAAAATAATATTTTATTTAAAAATATTAATAATATTAAATATAATTTATTTTTTATATTTTTATAAAAATATATTAAAAAATATTATTTCTTTAAATATTTAATTATTATTATAATTAAAAATATTTTTATTAAATTTTATAATCTTTTAAAAATTTTATTTTATTTTATTATTCTTAATAATATAATATTTATTTATATTTTAGAATTTATTAAAATTATATATATATATATCTTTAATATTTAATTTTAATTTTAAATTTATTTTCTTTTAATATTATATTACATTCTTTATAAAATTTTAATAATTTTAATTATTTATTACTTTTAAAATAAAAACTTTTTTAATTTTTTAATTTTTCTTTTTTTAATTTTGTATAATATAAATTTATTTTAATTTAGTTTTTTTTTTTAAATAAAAAATATTTTTAATTATTATTTTTAATTATATTATAAAACATAATTTTTTATTTTCTTTATTTTCTATAAATTATTTATTAATATAATTATATTTTGAATAATTAATAATATTTATTTTAAATATTATAAATTCTTATTTATTTTATAATTTATTTTATAAATATTAATAATATTTATATAATTTTATAATATTTTAAATATTTAAATATTAAAAAATAATTATTTATTTTTATTTTTATTTTATTATATTTATAATTTTTAATAATTAATTAAATAATTAATTAAAAAATATATATAATATTAATTTTAATTTTAATTAATAGTATCTTTTTATTTTTTTATATTTCTTTTCATCTAAATTATAAAAAAACTTTTTTTATTTTTTTAATTTTATTTAAAATAATCTTTTTTATTTCTTATTTTTTATATAATTCTTTTAATATTTAATAAATTATTTTATTTTTGTAAAGATTCTTAAATATCAATTATTTAAATTATTTATTATTTATATTATAACAATATTAATTATATTTATAATTCTATTTTTTAAAATAAAATTTATTTTTAAATTATATTTTAAATTTAATTATAAAAACTTTTTTATAATAATATTAATTTATTATTATTAATAATCTTTGATTTTTAATTAAATTATCTTTTAAAATTATATATTATATAATCTTAATTATTCTTATAATATATATATTCTTTTATAATTTATTTTAAAAATTATTTAATTTTTTAATAATATTTATATATATTTTCTTTTAACTTTCTATAAATTAAATATTTTATTTTATTAAATGTAAAATTATTTATTTAATTAAAAATAATAATTTTATATTTTTATTTTAAAAATATATTATTTTTTAATTAATGTTTATTTTTTTAATCTTTTTTATTATTATTCTTTTAAAATAATATAATAATTAGAATGTTACGGACCTCTTATATATCGAAAGATATATAAGACGTACGCGGGGGTTCTTGATTTGCAGGTAACAATAAGACTAACAGCAGGTGGTCCGTAAGGGAGGTTTGCTGGTACTCCCACCACTAGTCTAGTCGCAATAGAGTAGTAGTCGTCAATAGAAATTGAGATGAGATTGATAGCTGGAGAACTAGAATAAACGAGCGACTAGATACAGGAAATCATGATCATTATATAGACATAGGAAATACGCTTTGTCAGGGCGTAAACGGCCCAGGATCGACGAGGTCGCCGTCGACAGTATCGATCCAAGATGGGATCGATAGAGTCGCTGTCGACCGCATCGATCCAGTCAGGATCGATGGGATCGATGTCGACCGGAGCGACGGAGTCGCAGCCAACCCCCTTATGCAGTAAGCGGGGTCCGCATAAACGTTAATAATGGAAGAACGAGTGTAAGAGCGTAATGTGTGCTAGGCCTCTTCTTGGGCCACCCCTCTTCGTAACATAGAAGTCTTTTTTTTTAATTAAAATATCTAATTTAAAATATATTTTAAACAATCATTTTTTAATTTTATTTATTTATTTAAACCTTTATTTTATTTTTTTTAAGAATTCTTTTTTTAATTATAATAATTCTTTTTTAGAATATTTATTAAATAATTATTAAATAATTATAATAATTTTATTAATATATTTATTAATTTACTTAAATTTATTTATTTTATAAAGTTTATTTTTAATTTATATTTTATTAATTTTAGAATTATTATTAATTATTTAAATTCTATAGTATAATTTATTATATTTTTAGTTTATTTTAAATAATAAAATTATTTTTAATATATTTTATTTTTTTAATATCTATAAATAATACTTTTATTTATTTTTTAAATCTTTTATTTAATTTTATTTAATATAAAAGCTTTTAAAAAATCTTTTAATATTAATTAAAATTATTTAAATATCTTTTTTATTAAAAATTAAAAGATTATTATTATTTTTAATATTCTTTTTAATTATTAATTTATATTATTTAAAATAAAGTTTTATTTATATAAAAAATATATTTATATTTACATATTTATTATATCATTGAAAAAATATAAACTTAAAACCTTTACTATTTATTAAATTAATTATAATAACTTATTTTAAAAATAATAATAATAATAATAATAATAATAATAATAATAATAATAATAATAATAATAATAATAATAATAATAATAATAATAATAATAATAATAATAATAATAATAATAATAATAATAATAATAATAATAATAATAATAATAATAATAATAATAATAATAATAATAATAATAATAATAATAATAATAATAATAATAATAATAATAATAATAATAATAATAATAATAATAATAATAATAATAATAATAATAATAATAATAATAATAATAATAATAATAATAATAATAATAATAATAATAATAATAATAATAATAATAATAATAATAATAATAATAATTTAATTCTTTTAATTTGTTTTTTTATTAATTAATTTAAAAATTAATATATTTAAAATGAAACTAATATTAATTTTATTAATTAATTATAATTAAAGTTTATTATTTAAATATATTAATATTTATAATTTATTAAAATATTTATAAAGATTTTAAACTTATATTTTAATTTTATCTTTTAAGTTTTATAATTTATTTAATTACTTTAATTTATTAAATAAAATATATTTTTTAAAATAAATATTTATAAATATATTTATATTTTATTATTTTATTAAATCTTTTTATAATATCTTTTAATAAATTTATTTTATAAATTAATTATTATTTAATTGTTTATATTAATATTTATATTATATTAAATGTTATTAATTAAAAAGTTATTAAAATATTATAAACCTTTTATATATTAAAAAATATATAAAATATATATAACGGTTTTTAATTTATAAGTAATAATAAAATTAATAATAAATAATTTATAACAAAATTTTATTAATATTTTTATTATTATTCTTTTTATAAAAAAATAATTATTATTTATATATAAAATAAAAACTAAAATTAATAATTAAATGTAAAAGAATTATAGAATTTTATAAATATAGAAAATATAAATAAAATAAAACTTATTCTTTTTAATAATTTAAAGCTTATTAGTTTATTATTATAATTTAATAATCTAGGGCTTATTAGTTTATTATAATAATTTAATAATTTAAGGCTTACTGGTTTATTTTATAATTATATAACCTATAATAATTATAACTCTTTTCTTTTATATTTAACTTAATATTTTCTTTTTTTTATACCTGGCTTGTCGAACTAACCACCCTTTTTATTAGTTTATAATAAATATATAATTATTTAAAATTTTATTATTAAATTATTTTTATTAATTAATCTAATTATAAAAATATAATATAATAAAATATAAATAATTATTAATTAATTTATAAAATATAATTATTTTTTATTATTTAAAAACAATATAATTATTAAATAATTTGTATATATTTTTATTTATTATTTTTAAATAAATAAATACATAAAAAAATTAAATTAAACTTTTAAATAATATTTTTAGAATTATATTAATTATTAATAGAATAATTAAATAAAATTATTATTAATTATATAAGTTATTTATAATATATTAATTAATAAAAATATAAATATATTATTTTATAAAATAATTTATAAATAATTAATTATTATTAAAAAATAAAGAAAAGTTATTAATAAAAGCTTTTATTATTATAATTATAATACTTTAAACTTAAATTATTATAAATAAAATTGTAAATATAATTTTAATTCTTTTAATAATAAATATTATAATATTATAATAAAAAAAAATTAAAAAACTTAGTTTAATAAAAAGAATTTATTTATTATATTAAAAATTAATAACTGTAATAATTTATACTTGAATAATTATTTTAAACTTATTATAGTTTTATTATTTTAGTTTATTTAATAAATAAAGGCTTTAATTAATAAACAATATATTAATAATATATATTATTAAAATAAATAAAAGTCTTAAAAGTTATTATTTTATTTAATATTCTTTTTAATTAATAAATTTATTAATAATAATAATAAAAACTTTAAAACTATTATATAAATAATTAAAATATATATATTCTTTATAATAAAGAATATTATTTATTATTCTATATTTTTATTTTTTTAATTTATATAAAAAATATAATATAATTTTAAATTTTCTTTTAATTAATTACAAATATTAAAACAAGTTATTATTTAGCTTTTAAAAATTATAAACAATAAAATAAATATATATATATAAAATAAAAAATAAAATATAAAATATATATATTTATTTTTTATGATTAAAATAATAATTTTAAAAAAAAAAAAATATTATAAATTAATAAAAAAAATAATTAATTTAATAAACTAGGCGTAAAAAAAAAATTAAGCTAAATATTAAAAAAAAAGTTATAATTAATATAAATTATATAATTATAAAAATAAGCTAGTAAGCTTTAAATTATTAAATTATAATAATAAACTAATAAGCTTTAAATTATTAATAAAAATAAACTTTAGTTTTTTTAATCTGTTTTATATTTAATTATTTATTTAATTTAAATTTTTAATTATTAATTTTAGTTTTTATTTTATATATAAATAATTATTATTTTATTATAATTAAATTAATAATAAAAATATTAATAAACTTTTTTTATAAACTAATTATTATTAATTTTATTATTATTTATAAATTAAAAACCTTTATATATATTATATATATTTTTAAAAAGATATATAAAGTTTATAATATAAGTTTTAAAAATATAATTTTAATTATAATTATTTTTAAATTATTAAAAATAATCAAAAATATTAAATTATAAAATATTAATAAATTATTTAATATTAAAATTTTTTAATTTATAATTATATATAATTTTATATATTTATATAATTTTTAATATTTAATAAAAATTAATAAAATTATAAAAAAATATTTAAAAAAATATTAAAGATTTAAAAAAATAAATATTTTTAAAAAAATTAAAAATATTAAAAATTAAATTTTTATTAAAATATTTTAAAAAATTAATAAATATATAAATATTTAAAATATAGTTAAGCGCGGTCGACTTATTATATAACAATAAGTTAAATAGTTTAATAATTATAGCTTAAAATAAAAGCGCAACAAAAGCGTTTTTGCGGCTACTAAAGCTCGATTAAAAAGCGTTAATTAAAAAACATTATCGCTATATAAAAAAAAAAACTATTTCTAACGTTTTAACTACTGTTATATTAATAAAAATAAAAAAAAGCGTTAAAAGTAACATTGGCCAATAACACGACTCACTGAATCTCCAACGGCGCGGCACCATGTAACCCTCTCATGTCTCAACCCAGCACGACAGCTGAGACCAAATCTGAGACCCTTATTATATGCTAAGCCCTGTACCTGTGACGTCATTTGCATCGTCGCTTGAGTACATCATCGACGCCTCTGAGTCTTAAACAGACGACCTGCATCACCCCTAGGAAGATCTAAACCTTGATGAAAAGCGTCGAATACCAGCTGAGCTAGCGACACGGAGCTCTATGTGAGGGCAGCTCACCCTTTTGATTTATCTTCCTCAATTCACGCGTCAGCCTCAGTCATCTTTACCTGAGAGATACAGTCTAGATGGCAGCCGGAGGAGAGACTCTCGTCACGAAATCAGGCCGTAACCCGTGGGTTACCGGCTTGATGCGATTTTCTATAGCCATGTACACCATAGCCACCATCTGCCGTTTAATCGATATTTGTACCAGCGGGCGACATTCTCTAGACCTCGGTGGCTTGCTAGCATTTGCATCTGAAGTACGCCCTGTTGGAACTGAGAACGCCATATTGCAGGGGGCTAACTAATACACGCTTTATAGGTATTGGAGTTCGCAACATTCACCATACTCATGTCGAACGTCTAAGAGGGCCCCGACTCATGCAATGAGAACATTACAACACTAGTCTTCATTAATAATAATATTGTGATGTGGAGCTGGGTCAGAAACCGGTCCTATGTCTTCTATCTTGGCGAAGATTCCCAAGCCACGGCGTCAAGAACGAATTAGATCGTTCATCAGTAGTTTTCAATCACCAGTCCGTGGGTGGGTGATTATGCCACCTAAGGAGGAACACAATAGTACGGTCACATGCGTTGAAAAGTAGGATGAGATCGTAAGCAAGCGGCTTCAGTTGCTCTTTCATCTATAAGGTCTAGCTAGACCAACCCAGCAGCCTTGGTATCTATATATAATACAATCCTGTATCGTAAGTACCAAAGGTTCATCAACGTCGTCTCTCATAACAAGTGCCTTTTGCGGCGAGCCCATCTATATAAAGCCAGGGGAATAGCCAAATGCATGCAACCTCATACCCAGATAACGAATAACCAGCCGCTGATACTCGTCTATCCTCCTAGTTTCATTAGTGGATTGCTCATAAATATTTCCCTCCAAGCAAGTAACCCGTATGTAGCGAAGCACAATCAAGTAACAAAAGAAAATATGATCGTCTGATCGCCTCAATTAAATACTGTTGGCTTGCTCCCAGCCATTCCGAACGCCAGGTATCTATATCATTTCTTCATTATCATACGGGTTCGTATTCGTTCGTATCAACATTTGACAGGCTCAAGGGGTCTGCATGACGATGTCACGAATCGTCCACCGCCAGTCAGTTCGATCGCGAATGACTTTATCAGTCCATTTTTCGCATTTTCGGCGCCAACGGGCTTCTTCTTCATGCTGCCGTCGTACGAATTCGGGTCCCACGTCGAATTCTTCACCTACAAGCCAGTCTTCTCGGATGTCGCTGACACGGCCTGGACCACTGTTTGTCGACACCCTGTCTTCAAGGTCTGGGATGTCTTTGAAAGGATCCTCTTCTTCCAAAGCAGCGAAACCCGCAATGGGATCATCAGATTGAGTGCCGTTTGGCGTAGCTGTTTTAATCTCGAGCCAACACATGTTTTGGGGATCAAAAACCATGTCGCCCATTCGTCTGATTTCTTTTTTGGTGTTAATATTGGTAATTAATAGTGGTCGAGGCGTTCCAGTATCTCTGTCGCGTATTATCGGCTGGGGTAAAGACGTTGCCGATGGCGATGCAGCCGGAACTTCAAATGCGTTCAGTGCATTTTCATTCCCTTCCCAACGAAAAGTTACAGGGTTGTAAGTCATGCCGTTGACCACTATTTGGGATTCATCAGTAGTGTTTTGATAATCTATGCAAGCTGAAGAACCTACCTTTGGAGTCCTTGGCTGAGCTCAGGTTCGAGATTAGATGTGGTTTTAATTGGGGTGGTTTTCGGGACTTCTTGGATTTACTATGATTGAGTGAAACATGAGGGTTGAGATTTGATCGAGTTGATAGCTGCGCGACCCGCTGTGAGGTCAAAGGTGCTAGAGGTCCCGTAGGTTGTGCTCGCTGAGCCAAGCTGGTCTCTCGGGCTATGCGACTGGCAGCCGTGTCCCGAGCGAAGCGGGGTTGTGAATCCATTCGGACCGGAGAATATGGTGAGACAGGGCTAGGCGAGTTGCGGTCCGGCAATACATTCTGATAAATCTTATTTCTGATGTTGCTCTTCTTACCACTGGCAACCGGTTGCTTGATAAACCGCGATTCTGTTTGAGCCGAAGTGGGTAGATCATCGAATGCGTCTAATTCATGGCCGTCTCCAAAGTGACGGACTCGCCTCGGCTTATTGATTTGTTGCCAAGCGGGTTCAGGTGTCGACTTCTCGTTCTTGCATCGTCTCGGACTAGGAGATCGAATTGCGCTGCGCGAGAGTGCCCTAGAAAGTGGTCTAACCTCCGGTCCTTGGTCAGAATCATGTCGCCTGAAAGAACGGGAGCCCCTTGCGTTCACATTGTGTGATTGAGATAGGGATGCACCAGCCGGCAGGAAAGGCACTTGACTCTTCCTTGCCTGGGCTGCGCTGCTTTCATAAGCTGGCCGGGCTCGCTCTACGGGCGTCTTCGGCCGTAAAGACGATTGAGGACGGTACAAATCTGTGCGGGATTCTCCACGTGATGGGGGACGATCAGACCGAGATGTAACGGGTTTGGCAGGCGACTGATTATGTCGCATAGCAGGCAGTGAACGTTTTAAGCGTAGGAGCTGTGCACTTGTAGTTGTAGGTTCTGTGCGCAAGGCGCCTGTTGAAGCCTTTTGACACAGCTCTCTTCTTCTCGGAGTGGGAGGAAAACTGGACTGGCCAGAAGAAGGCGTGGTGGGTGTGTGGATACTGGAAATTGAAGAGTGAGCTGAATGCCCACTTAATCTAGACTGAGGTCTGCGAGAAGGCTTCTGTGGAATCGGGCCACCGCTCTCAGATACGGGCTCAAGGGAGGATTGCGTATGAGAACGCTCATGGCTGACCATGGGTCGTGGAATCCGCGAGCTGCTGGTACTGACTAGCTTATTTGTGAATGTGATGGAAACTGCAGCCTTAGGCCGAGCAGGACTCGTAGGTCGTGCTTCCTTCACTCTGACATTGCGGTGTACAGTAGGCTTAGCGTAGCGGAAGATGTTGCCTTCGCCCAAATCCAAGCCAGAAACTAAATCTTCCTCGTCTTTATTGACTTGGAGAGCGCGATGAGTTAAGCTCAGCCTTGGCGATTGGGTTTTCGGCGAAGTACGCTTAGGGGAGTATTGGACTGGTGAGGCAGTCTTAGGTGAAGGGGGCTGCTTATTGTGTTGCTGTGCTTTCTTAGGTTCTGGGCGCTCTGAAGATCGGCTGGGCTTCCGCCTCTTAAGCCGCTCACCCAAATCAAGAGGCCCCATAGGTAAGACGAGACCATCAAAGAATTCGTCTTCACTTTCAGCAGTGAAGGAGCTGGCAATACTAGGGCTCATAGCGGATACTGATGAACTCCGATTAGAGAAAGCATCTCGTCTTGTGCCACCAAAGCGTGTTCCCAGACTACCTTCACCCCAGTCAAAGTCATCGTTGATGTTTAATGAAGGCGTCTTGGGTATATCTCTCCTGCTAGAAAGCTTCAGCTTTCCGTCCGAGGGGAGTTCGAGATCATTTTCAAAATCATCTTCTTCTGCCTCCTTAGTCCTTCTCTTCGGTGGCGAAGGGGTAGGGGGGGTTATTAATGAAATGGGCCTTCCCCTGACTTGGGGTTTTGACGCTTTTATGGTAGCAGCGCCATCCCCGAATATGTCATCGTCATCATCGGTGTCCCTAAACTTTTCCAGATTGATGGGCGGTCCCAGGGAGCTGAGGGGCTGTTGAATTTGTGGAGGCGAGATCTGAGCCAAGGGAGTTAACGACTTCTTGGCCGGGCTTGAACCACTAACTTGACGCAAGACTTCAGGAAATTTGTTTCCGTCTTGGGGTTTCAAACGAAGTGCCTGGCCAGGTGCAGGAAGCTCTAGTTCGTCACCCCAGTCTTCTTGGAAGATCTTTTTGATCTTGCGTCCACCGAGTCGCTTAATGGTCCCCCCCAAAAGAGCTGAGGGCGGAACGTTGGTTGGTATAGGAATGCCGGCATGAGTGGCAGCAGCAATGGCGTCTAATGTGGACTTCTCATCATCCCCGGGCAGATGTACCTGACGCTCATCGCCTGGTAATGATTCACGGTCAGAGCGGAAGGAAGAGCGGCTATCACGACGACGACTGCTTGATGTGTTGCGAGTAGTGGTAGAGGTGGAATGGCTTCTGAAAGTAAGATCCTCGTCTTCTCCAATCATAAAATCATCGTCATCCCAGTTCTCAACTATCTCTTCAACCGCTTTGCGCGGTTTTAGGCGTAGCGGCTCCATATCGACTATGCCTACGTCCGAGTGCTGAAATTAATTTGTAAAAAAGATACACAAGAAAAAGAATATTTGTGGGGAGAAGTGCAATGAGTGAAAAGGCGCTCTGATGGTAGCGCGTCAAGCAATTCTATCTGCGCTTCAAGAGATAATAATGCCCTGGCAAGATCAGGGCTCGCGATCAATTCTGCTGTCCACTCCCTTCCACAATTATCGATACAGTCCGAGTCGCATCCTCTCGGTCGCAGTTAGACGTCAGGTGTCAACAAATCTGTCACCAGGTGCTAAACTTCACGCGAACGGTGAGGGCTGGGGACGGGGATGTCAGCGCAGCGCAGTAGTGGCGGTCTCTGTGAGTGATAGGAAGATGGGATATAAAAGGCGATCGTGGCAGTGGTCGAGGCAATTTGCGTGTCATCAATTCAAGTGGATAGAAAGATGACGTGGAATATGCGGGCATCAATGCGCTGAGAGCTGCGCTACTCTATGTGTGTGGTGGCAAGACGCGCGAAACAGAACGGGTCGATCGGATGGGATTGATGATTACTTGACTTCGAAGGCCTTGGTTCCGTTCCGAGATGCGATCGCAAGACAACTGTACAAAATTACGGAGCCAGTATATCTCTCTGCTGTCCGTGGGCAAGAAAACGACATATAGAAGTTGTGCGTAAACGAATGGGTTGCGTTGAAGTCACAATGCAGCTGCGTGTGGTGGTGGTGGACGTTGGTTGAATGGGGTGCGGTGCTGGTGCAGGTGGGAGAACGTGTGAGGATAGCTGGGCTGATGGATGGGGGGGCCTGGATTGAGTCGGTGATTGGCAGAGAGGGCTGGTCGGGGCTGGCGGTGTCGGTGTGTAACCCGCGAAGTGCACGCACTAGTGTGCATCTGTACTAGTCCGCAGAATGGCTGGGAAATCCTGCCTTGCAGTGGGAAAAGTTGTGGGTGGGTGGAGGTTGGGATGGTCTGTGCGCTCATGTGCCTATGCAAATATATTTCTATGGGTACTAGATGGGAGTCAGCTGCCAGCTGGACATCGGAAGTTCATCACCATCTTGCCAGCTGATACTGTTAGACATAGCTTACCTAACCTACTCAAGTACTTGTAGAAACAAGACACTTCACTCCTAGGGACACAGTCAGGAGAATAAACTTCAAACGCGGCGCGTGAGCAGTACGGAAGTAAATGCGTTATGCGGAGTATTGAAGCATATATATTTCTCAATAGGTATATGGGTACCTAGCTCTACCTGCTCCGATACTGAATTATTTGCCCTCGGAGTTTGTTCTCTCTTACTCGCCAGACCTTGGATTGTGCACTTGTTCTTGATTTATTACAGTGACAGATGGGATACTGTATGTAGAGCACGCGAAACAAGCGCGTTGAAACGCGGTATGCCCCTCATAGGCTTGCACACCTTTTATTTTTTTCCCCACTCCCCCTGTTAGCGTAAGTGCCCACGCCCGGTACCTATCGACAAGGATAAAATGTCTTACAGCATCCCGGAGATCGCACATGTACATATGTATATTGAAAGCACATACGGCACCCATAACAGCATCCCCGCAGAATCCCACCGGCTGCCTACCAGTACATGTAAATCCACTTCACAAAGACTCATATGAAGGCTGAATGGTGTCAAATCATTTTATCTTTCCATCATTTGAAGGGTGAGAAATATTACACGCAACGATTGCTTCCTACCGAGGTACAGTACGTTTGTCGGTATTGAAGAAACCGCCATCTGGATAGGCAGCGAAGTGGCATTCAGCTCAGGGCTCTTTACGACACCCCGCTTGCAGGCTACAGTGGGCTTCTAGGTAGGCTTCTGTGCAAGGTTCAGGCTGAACATGCAAGCACTATGGCGTCCCTTCATTGTATATCCAAATATAGGCGCTTACTCACTTAATAGTATGCTGCCAACTCGGTCTCATATACAGTATCTACACACGCGACTGCTTGCTTCATGACCTCAAGCCCTGCTATTATCCATGGAAATCGCTATTTATTGACGTCCAGCTACAAAGCAGAGCATCCGGACTAGCGTACCCTTTTGACTCGGCTCTATTTCCTCCGACTAACGAATAGCCAATCGAAGGCAAACGCAAGCCGCGCACATCATCTCACTCGCCTTGGTTTCCAATATGGCAGAACCGTCTCTATTGCCTGTATTACGTTTCCCGATATCAGGGCAGGATTCAGGCTCTTTCTTGGTGGAGGTGTCATCAAACGGATCACGGCCTCTGGACCTGAAGCTTATTGGGTCCGAGAGCACAGCAGTGTTCGTAGTCAAAGGTGAGTACCAGGTTCACAGGGCCTTGGTATCGGGTTCTTACTTCCTGCGTGTTGTGCCCAGCGAAGATTGACGCGGCCGGATCGGAGACCCCCGGACCCGCGACATTCATGCATTGCGTGCAGCTGGCTGGTAGGAGGCTGACCACCCCATCTTTCTTCACATATAGTGCGCCATAAAAAGATTGGTGAATACAAGGCTTCAGCTGGCCCCTGCACGGACGAAGAATGGGAACAAGTCCTGACGGCGACCTTCGTCGATCTGAAGCCCGTCCCTGACATTGAGATCAGGGCAGATGTCCAATCGGACGGCAGCTCGGTGTCATTGTCCTTCCGCAAGAATATCCAAGGCATTACGGTCAGTACCTTGTTCCTAGCACCGGGGCTTAATTGGGGATATTAAATTACTGATACACCAACAGCAACGTCTGGGATCTATCAATCTAGACGAGAATGACAGAACAGAAATCTCACCCTTTGACTGGTGTGTGTCAGCGATTGAATCCCGCACCAAGGTGACAGAGGAACTGGCTGCCGCGACGGCCAAGATCGAGTCACTGGAGAATTCCATCAACGAATTGAAAGCTCAGCTTGAGGATTTCATCACTTCAAAGGAGGAAGATGAAACGCAGATGCTCGAGAAGTTCCGGGATTTACTAAACGAGAAAAAGCTCAAGATTAGACAACAGCATCGGCTCCTCGCGGCAGCCAAGGTAGACCCGGAGAAACTTGGTAATGTAGGGGAGGAGGACAAGGATGCGCACCGAAAGGCGGGGCCTTCGCGCTCGGGCAAGCGAAAGGTACCGGTGAAGGAAGAGGAAGGCGAAAGCGATGACGGTTTCGAGAAAATGGACGTCGACAACCAGGGAACAGGCGACAACGCTAGCACCAATAGTGAGCCCGATTCTGGTACAGATGGGGGTGAGAACCGGCAACTGAGCACAGATAACGACGCAACAGCAAGCGAGCCGGACACTGAAAATGAGCCGCCCACGGCCGCTGAGGTAAAAGGAAAAGGGGCAACAGCTTCCGGCCGTATCACCAAGCCGAAAGCATCAGTGAGCAAGCCGGCGACTCGCTCAAGCCAGCGGACAGCTAAGCAGAAACATGCCTCTGCGGCAAATGAATCGGAAGATGAAGATGAAGACGATGAACCGCCGCCGCCTCGAATCTTACCATTCATGGCAGCGAAGAAATCGGCGCCCCCGCCAAAACCCGCAGACGACGATGAGACGGCCTCCGATGAAGATGAGTCCGAATTATGAAACAATGAAACGGCCATTTATATAATCACGAGACGATAGCTATGAATTGAATGAGACTATGTTTTGATGTTTATTTACCCTCATCTTCTAAACGGTATCAGTCTATATACCCCGACACATTACGTCGTAAACGCCGGCTCTCCCCCTTTATCCAAATCCACATGTCTCATTATCGCCTATCATCCGCGGCATACATACTCGTCCAAAAGCCCCTGTAGTGCTTCTTCTCGCCCTCCTCAGCAATCGTCGCAATCTCCTTCGGCGTGAGCTTGAACGAAGGCAGCTTATTCATATACCCCTTCAACCTCTGCTCATTCGCGCTCGTCGTAATCGCCACAATGCCCTGATCGATACACCACCGCAGCGCGACATCCCCCTCCTCGACGCCGTACTTGCGCGCAAGCGCAGCGTAGACGGCGTCGCACGGCCCGGGCCTCGCCTTCGTGATCGCCGTAAGCGGGCCGTAGGCCGCGACGGCTATGTGCTGCTCGCGGCAGAAATCCAGGAGCTTGTCCGGCGTGTGCTGCAGGTATGGGTGGTACTCGATCTGGTTCACAGCCGGCGGCACGCGCGCCGTCTGCAGGATTGTTTTGAGATCTGCGACGCTGAAGTTCGATACCCCGATCGAGCGTGCGCGGCCTGTGGCCTGGATCGCTTCGAGCTCGGCCCACGTCTGCTGTAGGTGCTCTGGCGAGCGCGCGCCGAAGGGCGCGTGGATTAGGTAGAGGTCTACGTAGGACAGATCTAGACGCGCGAGGGAGGCGGCGAAGGCGCGGGATACGTCGCCTGCCATGGTTTGTAGCTTTGTTGTCACGAAGAGCTTGCTGCGGTCTACGCCGGACTTCTTGATTGCTGCGCCGAGCTCGGTTTCGTTTTTGTAGGCTTTTTTTTGGTCAGCTTTAGGTTATGGGGGTCTTGCCTCAGGAATACGGAATGCTATAGTGAGTGCTCGTACGAGGTGAGGGAGTGTGTATCGGGTGTTAGAATTATCGGTTACTGCGGAAGTCAGGAAACTAAGCTGTGGTGAGAGCTTACATTCGGCACCATCTAGATGATAATATCCATTCTGGATCGCCATAACTGTAACCTGTGTGGTCTTCTCTGCCTCCTCTTTTGAACGAGCTGTGCCGAGACCGAAGCCAAACTACAGAGACGCATTGCTAGTTAGTTTCGTCTACTATTGTAACTTCCGTGTATATTAATCTCAATGAAGCTGGGTGCTCACTAGCGGTATCTCATGGCTGTCGTTCAATTTGAAGTTCGGAATGTATTCACTCTGTTTCGGCCTAGTGCCGGACGCGTCCGGCTTGAAAGTGGCCGCTATTGAATGCATTTTCCGGGGTTTAGAATAAGTGAAGCGGTGGAGGGGTAGTTGTCTAGGCGTAGCGCAGCAGTTCAAGCGATAGAATGAATGAAGATACTTATTGGCGATCCTCATGGGACATCAGTTCTTTCATCAAATTTAAGAAGATTATGAAATATACATGGCAAATTCGCGAAGAGGTGAATGGTATAGGTGAAGCTTTTGTTTGAAACCGGGCGTACAGAGAGGGATTTTGTTTAGCCGACAGCGGTTTAGATGACGGCATCGCTCCAATCCCCCACAACGCCGCGTGCGGCCGAAGCTAAGATGAAAAGGCAGAGACATGAGGACCTTATTAGTAATTGGCACTTCTCTTCGGGTCAAAAAATCAACTTCTTCTCTTGATCCGACTATTCTGATTAGATACTGGTCGGCTAATTTCAGGCGCAGATGTAAGTTCAAAGAGTTGCTAAGCTCACTGCATATCGTCACGTTGTGCCTATAATTATTGATAAAGATCTCAGCTCTTGCTGATGTCTCACTGACCTCTCACAGCGAGAACCGCATGGTACTTGCCCAGCGTCTGTTATCCACATACTCAGGTAGGTAGGTAGACTACCGTGTTGTGCTAGGGAAACATCAGTGGATATACAGTTTCATTGTGCAGCTGCAACACAGACAACCGTTCGCGAGGAATTCTGTCTATCCGCTTGGTCAGGCAACATCGTCCAACGTGGTGTTTGCATAGCGATGCCATTCCTACCCTTATATTAGACTGGCCATGATGCGTGTTCGGCACTTGCGATTGACAACTGTTCCTCCATAGTTATAGCTCTCGGTTAGAGAAAGGATGTATAACTGTCCTCGGAAGCCAGTGAGGAAGGCTTGCCGGTGAGCGGCCTTGCTTTCTCACACATTTTTCCTATTAGCACCGCCACCTTCTCAGTTATTTCCTTCTCGCGAATTCTCAAACAGAGCTTTGAATTATTGGTTATGTGCACACATCTACTTCTTTAACTATGGCCGACGAACAAGAAGATGCAAGTCCCGGCGAACCACGGTGGACAACGCCAGAGAACCCCCCAGACTTAGATGAAATCAGTATGTCCATTTCCATTTCTTCCATCGTAAAAACCTTTGGTACAGTGAGCGGGTTATGACTCTAACTATGTTGCTGATTGCGCCGTGATAGTTGTCGCGCTAGATGACGTCCCGGGCATAGGAAACTTGGAAGATATTCGTGACAAAGATGTATACCGTCAGTGTTTCGAGTGTGTCCCGCCGTCACATATCATGGCCATTATGATATCCCCCCGTGCGGAAATCGATTATTAGTAGCTTTACTGTAGTCTTATTGGAGATCCCTCTTGGCAATCAACTCAGCAGAAGAGCTGACACAGAGACTCTTCATACAGATTTCTGGTGCCTGACTTGCTTTTGGGAAGATAAGTTCGGAACTGAAGACGCCAGACACAGTTATGTTCTCGAGACACGACACGGGCAGGCGTGGTTTGATAAAAAGCGTGTTTCCGATTGGGTGATGGGACTGGATATTTCGCCATGTCCCATGACTCTGAGATCTGGCAGACAACCTGAAATTCCACCTTCACCTTCAGAGTCAGCACGAGGTTCTCCAGCACGAAAACCAAAAAGGCCAGCACAGGACAAGTCGCAACAGTCAAAATCACCAAAAAGGGAGCAATCAGCCACCGATCACAGCGACCGCAAAGGGAGTACAAAGAGGAAGCAGAGTGGTTAAACTTAGCGAAGATGTTATTGCGGATTTCGCTCAACATTGTTTTCCCCTTTTCTTTCTGTTTATCCTGTTTTCATAAGCGGAATTGATTGAACTTGATACCACGATAGCGGGTATAATTAGTTCTTGATATCGACTTTAGACAGTTCGTGACTCTGTTGCTGATCGGGTGATGCTGAGATATGTATACTACATATGTAGATTCAACGGTGGAGGAAGGGGTTCAGGGCGTTGATAGTGCTACGGTTAGGTACATTGGTGGCAAGTTAGCGTACTGGGCCCTAGCTGGTACCAACAGCCCCGTGGAACGGAAGCTCCGGCATTCGCAAATGGGCTGCAGCTCTGACGACATCGAGTCCTGAGCTCTTTACACTTGACATCTTTTGCCCCTTGAAACAAAATAAGCATTTTCGCCCCAGCGCTTACTGTATATTTCCCATTCCTCATTTTTGCACTCCGTGATTTGTATTCTCAACTGTATAATTCATCAATAGCGCAACGAATACGGTGAAGCAGCATACTTTCCCCTGCTGGTCAGCGTTTTATAAGCCACAATTCCCTTGAGGTCCCTTAATGCTTGCCCGCCGCATTCTTCCCCGCAGCAGTTCTCGACTCCTCAGTACCAGCGGCTCATTTCTCCAGCAGCAGCGAGCTCAGCTCCAACGTATACGCTACCAGATGGCATCTTCTACAACCAATGGCACCAATGGCACCAATGGTGCCACCGCCGGCGCATCAATAAACGACATACCGAAATCATGGACCTACACATCGAAGCTGACGCCCGATGCCTTATACCCGACACCGGCTGACTCTCACAAGACCCCGCGGGAGGAGATCGGGCCTCGCATGGTGCGCGACGCCCTCTTCACCTGGGTGCGCCCGCAGACTGTAAAGGAACCGGAGCTGCTTGCTGTGAGCCCCGCGGCGATGCGCGACCTGGGAATCCGTCCCGGCGACGAGAAGACGGCCGACTTCGTCGCCACGGTGGCGGGGAACAAGATACAAGGGTGGGATGAGGAGAAGCTCGAGGGCGGATATCCGTGGGCGCAGTGCTACGGCGGCTTCCAGTTCGGCAACTGGGCCGGGCAGCTTGGTGACGGCCGCGCCATATCACTCTTCGAGACTACGAATTTCGAGACCGGCGTGCGGTACGAACTGCAGCTCAAAGGCGCGGGTTTGACCCCGTATAGTCGGTTCGCGGACGGCAAGGCCGTTTTGAGGAGCAGCATCCGAGAGTTTGTTGTTAGCGAGGCGCTGAATGCTCTCGGTATACCGTCTACTCGCGCATTAAGTCTGATTCACCTACCTCACGAGAAGGTGCGCCGTGAGACCATTGAGCCTGGTGCCATCGTGGCTCGCTTTGCGCAGACCTGGTTGCGCATAGGTAATTTCGACATCCTCCGCGCACGGGGTGATCGCAAGCACATTCGCCAGCTTGCTACGTATCTCGCGGAAGATGTCTTTGGTGGTTGGGAAACATTGCCAACTCGCCTCAAAGATCCAGAAAAACCAACAGAGAGCCCGGAACCTCAGCGTGGTGTTCCATCGGACAAGGTTGAGGGGCCATCGGAATCAGCTGAGAACCGCTTTGCGCGTTTATACAGAGAAGTAGTTCGGAGAAACGCGCTCACAGTGGCAAAGTGGCAGGCTTACGGGTTCATGAACGGAGTGCTAAATACCGATAACACATCCTTATTCGGATTGAGTATCGACTTCGGCCCGTTTGCATTCATGGACAACTTCGACCCCATGTACACACCCAACCATGACGATTCACTACTGCGGTACAGTTACCGGAACCAACCGAGTATCATATGGTGGAATCTTGTTCGGTTAGGCGAATCACTGGGAGAGCTCATCGGCGCTGGCGCTGGCGTAGACGAAGAGAAGTTTATCAATGAAGGCGTAACGGAAGACCAAGCGAGCGAGCTTGTTGCGAGGGCTGAGAAGCTCATTACCCAAGTCGGAGAAGAGTACAAGGCCGTATTCCTTGGCGAGTATAAGAAGGTCATGACCGCGCGACTGGGCTTGAAGAATTTCAAAGAAAGCGACTTTGATCAACTCTTTAGCGAACTGCTTGATGCCATGGAAGCTTTAGAATTAGATTTTAACCTTTTCTTCCGGCGCTTGAGCAATGTCAAGATATCTGAGCTGGAATCAGAGCAAGCACGCCAAGACAAGGCGGCTGTGTTCTTCTATCAGGATGGCGTCACGGGCCTCGGTGGCGAGGAAGAAGGCCGCAAACGAATCGGAGCCTGGCTTGAGAAGTGGAGACTCCGTGTTCTAGAAGACTGGGGTGACAGCTCGAGTGTGTCCGAGGAGGCCGATGCGCAACGCACAGAAGCCATGAAGAAAGTGAACCCAAATTTTATTCCTCGGGGCTGGATTCTCGACGAGATCATCCGCCGTGTCGAGAAAGAGAAGGAAAGAGACGTGTTAGACAAGGTTATGACTCTTGCGCTGCATCCATTCGAGGATAGCTGGGCTGGACACGAGTTCGAAGGAAAGACTTATGAAGGCGATAAAGAGGAAGAGACACGATGGACCTCTGACGTACCGAGAGTTGGGCGGGCTTTGCAGTGCAGTTGCAGCTCGTAGTCGCTGGTTACTGTGTAACGGACCGATCGAAAGTTCCTATATTTGGACATGTAGACCTAGACCCTTGGATTATGACTATAACGACGTTCAAAATGACCACGTGTTACCACCCTTGAGGAAATCCACGGCTGGTAAAGTTAGCTCGGCGGTTCTTTCCCAAAGAACTTTCCTCCATTCAAGTTACCGAACACAAAGTAACTGACCATGGTGCCTGCCTTGAATCTCGCAATGTTGTATACGGGAAGTGGAGGTTTACGTGACGCTCTGGGACCACACCAATCAAGACTGAACTAGGCGTGACATTTCGCCGAACCTCAGCTCCTACCTACCTACACATGTACCTACAAACAGCACTCTATTTAGAATGTAATGCCATGAGGTATGAATGTCTACAAATTGCTCTACGCTTCGTGGCTACACCCACACGACAACCCTACTCTACCTAGGCGTAGTTTTTATCCATGGAGCGAAAGCCGAGCAACCCAGAGCCGACACGATTGTCCAATGCTTCCACTGCTGTAGCAAGCCCGCTCAATCGATCGAAGCCAGATTTTGGGGCACGAAAGATGTCTTCGGCATGTTCCACGAGGGATCCCTACAGCATTGAAAAACGCCCTACATTCGGACAATGGGTGAAAGTCACATGGCTGGATATACTGACATTATTTGCCGTTGGAGCTTTCGCATTTCCAGTTAGTTATTTTTGGCATTCATAGAACTGATAACGCGTGGAGCTGACTCTATCGAGGTGTATTACCTAGCCCACCCAATTGGCAACCGCGTCTTCCCCTTGGACGCGCGGCTGGACGGGAGCAACTGGAGCTCCGGCTCAGTCATACCTCGTAGTTTCGCATATCCAGCTCGGCCGCAGATGGTCAGCAACTGGCTAATCGCCATCATCGCCATCGCTGTCCCAACCATCATCATGTTACTGATGCAATTCTGGATTCGGAATTTCTGGGACTTGAACAATGCCTTGCTCGGATTCTGCTATGCCCTCCTAGCGTCGGCCGCGTTTCAATCCTCCGTTAAGGCGTTCGTGGGAGGACTGAGGCCCAACTTCTATGACGTCTGCAAGCCCGACAGCGACTACGCAAGGGATGGCGGGAACAAGACCGGGCTCAACGGCATTGGATATCGCGGGGACATGTGGAGCAAGGACGTCTGTACGACGACCAATGCTCCCGGGCTTCGTAATGCGATGCAGAGCTTTCCGAGCGGTCACTCTACTACCATGGTGGCCGCCATGGTATATCTCTGTCTGTATCTCAACGCTAAGCTGAAGGTCTTCGCCAATTACCACACGCCGCTATGGAAGCTGATTGCTTTCATCCTACCAATATTAGGCGCGGTCTTGCTCTGTGGGAGCGTCATCATCGACAACACCCACAACTGGTACGATGTTGCTGGGGGTGCCACAATTGGGACGCTTATGGCGTTTGCGGCTTTCCGGATGGTGTACCCCAGTATCTTCGACTGGCGGATCAATCATATTCCACTCAACCGCAACACGCCGTTTGATGGGCAGTCGAGACAGGATTTGGTCGCTACCACGCGTGCTGGCTGGCGCTCGTCTGTTAACGAGAAGGATGTCGACTCAGCAACTGATTCCCGCCATGACGAGCTCGATGGTGATAATGGTACCGGATCCAGCACCCCGACTCGACCCAACCCCGCCCATGCAGGAACAGGTTCATCGTAATAAAGTATCAACATTAAAAGGATAGACAGAATCATAAGGCCGCCACTCGAGTAGTAGTTCGTGGCAAGAAATCAAGAACAACATAATTTGACAGTGTTACTACAGTCTAATCAACATCTGTGATTGAAGTTCGTCAATGCGATTATTTCAGTACCATGCATGCCCTGCGTACTGTGTAGTTCACGGGCGGCTTTTATTCCTATCCGTGGCCGTAAAAGGCCTGACGGCCGAAACCTCCATAGCGGACTTGGGCCTCAAATCGGGACGCTGAAGCCTAGGAGCAGAGTGACAGAAGTTGCATGGTGCCTGATCTCCACACATAAAGTCCCTGGATGCTCGCGAAGCAGTTATATGTTCTCTGCTCGTCTCAGGTTACGCAGTATTTTGCTATCAAAGCAGAGACTTCGCCATTACGTGTTCTGAGTAGGAGATTTCTCCTATTTACCTCCAATAAGGCGATTAATGCTTAGATTGATCGTCAAGGGTATATAGAATTACTTCCCCACTAAGTTCCTGGCAAACTCCGTAAAGAGTATATCACTTGACTCGTCATCGAGCTGCATCAAGCTATTATGTGGCTTGTCAACTCCGAGATCCATTGCCCTGATACCATTTCCCACCTCGTAGGCAGGTTCCTATGATATGTAACAATACATCTTTCAATTTCTAACGAGCTCTACACCTCTTCGGCTTTCATTGAGCTCTGCCCTAATGCGACCCGCTACATCCGCAAGATCATCAGTGTTGTTTCCCACACTTGCAGGATCAGACGGGGAGTCGGTAACATTGGCCTCTCTCAGAGACATTAAGCATGAGTGGAAGAGTCGAGGACCTCCACGCAGGCAGCCATTGCGCCCCATGCTGACCCCAGAGAAATAAGGCAAAGAAAGCCCAGGAGACGCCTGCTAGACTCGCAGGAAAGGCGATCCACGGCCATCGAACGCGCAAGCAAGTTTTCGATGAGTTCACATCGTCCAGAACGGGTTCAATGCTATTTGCGGCTCCCGCTTGCCTCGTGAGAACAGTCAAGGCTTGAGTGTTGAATGGGCTATATACGATATATCGTACGTATCACACGCGTGACAGAATACAAGTCTGTTGTACTATGTCTATTGCGTATGTTTTGTTTTTATCTAAGAGGAGAAAAGTAGTCGTACGTAGCAGAGTTCTTCTTAAGGGAGAACTTCTGCTTAGCGTACGAACTAAAGAGATAAGGGAAATTATGTACACACGTGATGATGGCCTCATGACAGGGGTCGTACGAGGCTGATGTTGCAACCAATTGCCAATGGTTCCAACATTGAGAGACATTGGCAAATATGCTGTCAATCCGCTCAAACATTGCCATAGTCGAATATCTGCTGTAAGCTCTGTGGCCCGTCGAGAAGGTCTTGTACTGCTTCCGGGCTTAAGCTGCTGTTTAGTATTCCGAAGAAGTAATTTCCCAGGAAGTTCCACTAAATGTTGTCGTATGCGCTCTAGCTAAATGGAAACAGGCATTCATGTGCTTGCAGTGATTGCGGGAAAAGGGCGTCGGCCGGTACACTCTATCTTATATCCCAGGTGATATTGAAACCGAGCCACTTTTGATTGGAACCGATCATATACCCAAGGCCCTTGAGTTGAGATAACTCAATCTGTTGTGACGCGGCTAAGATCTACTGTCGACGCAGTGTCTTTTGGGATTTCCGACGGTAATGCGAATGGATATTCCCCGTCTGGTTGTGACCACTGGCTTGGATCTGAAATTCCCGTGTCGATGTCGAGTATGCCGATCTCAGAGAAACGCCTGTAGAACCGCCATCCTTTTAGCTCTTATCCTGCCATCAGGTATAGATACCTGGAGAGCGTGTTGTACGGAAGCCTACGCGCTGACGGGAGGCCACCTATGCGAGGCCCCGCGAACCATATAACCCTTTGTATAGGCATGAGGCCGAATTGCAGGATGTCTCGGGTGAATCTATTCAGAGACTGAGACATACGGGTAACCCTTCTCATAAAGGAGGTTTAGGTCCGTAGGACTCCTATATATAAAGACTAGTCAGCCCCAAGAGACAGAGGGTCCTTTAGGGGGGGCTAAGGGTCAATATGCACTCATAGAATATTATTCTCATATTGAGTTATTCTCATATTGAGTTATTCTCATATTGAGTTATTCTCATATTGAGTTATTCTCATATTGAGTTATTCTCCAAGCCCTGTATTCAGCCCTTGTGATAGAGCGTTAAGGATACGAGTTGCTTCAGCCGTATTTAATCTATGTATATCGGCAGATATAGCAGGACAATTCGGTATAATATCTCCGGTAGCAAGATCTCGGAGTGGGAAACGAGCACTGTTAAGATTGGACTGATTGTTTTGTTTGTTTTTAAACTGAATCGTAGTGTTGTTTATAGCAATTAAGCGGCGGTTAAAAGACTGCTGGGCTTGCTGAATGTTTTGAAGGGATTGCCGGACCTCTTGCTGATTGTTTTGACGCCCTGATGCAAGGGCCTGATTCGATTCTTCATTCCGCATAAACAGTAAAAAGAGTGTATCAGGAGTCTGTCAAGAGCTGTTCGTTCTATTACTGGGGCTCAGGTAGAAGAGTCAGAAGGAAGGCTACACCTACCTGGCATTTTCGTATGGCATTGCCTTCCCACCTTTGCGACCGAAGAAAACCTGGTTGGCCGTCAGTTGATTTGACACAGGTCGTTACCATCTACACATAGATACCTCAAGCTAGAGAAAGGGCGAAGGGTTATTTCCCCGAGATTCAACTTGATTAACCTGTGTCCAGCAGAGGTAGGCTGGAAGCGATACCTGCTGTTACAGCGCGTCAGTAAGTAGCAATAAGTACAATACAGCACAGGCCAGTGTAAAGAGAGCACTGACAATGCGGTGTGATTTATGTTAAGGGTGTTTGCGTTTTGTCGGCAAATGCGCACGCCTTGGTGATTCACTCAACCTTTTCTCTCCTCTTCTCCTCTCTCCTCTGCCTCTACTTAGTATATATGAGATACACAAACCCTCTTTCTCTTTCTCTCTGTTGACCCAGAAACCAGCCCGTGGACATTCACCGTTTCTCCCTGTTCAAAAAGCCAGCTTCCACATCATTCCGTATCTAATAACCTAACCTCATCAAACCTAATCTCATCATGTCCAGCTAGAACCAACCGAGCGCGCCATCACAGACAGACTGCAGTAATGCAGATAATCCGGGTCACACGTCACCTGATGCCTCGGCGTCATCCAGCACCGTTCACCATGCCCTTCAGGCAGCCCTCTCAGGGGAACCTGACATGCAAGAAAATTAGTAAGCCTCTTTTTTTTCTTTTTCCTTTTTTCTCTGTTTTTCCTTTCTACCCCCTATTGACGAGGGTCTGTAGTTCTAGTGACCACGATGTCTGTGTCTGCATTACCTGTCATGTACGCTGTCCAAACGACCCCGCACTTCATAAACACGGCAAAACCAAAGCCCATCCTTCATGCGGATGTGTCTGTGGCACGACATTCTCAGATGCGAAGACCCTAGAGCGCCACATCCTATCCAAGAACAGAGTTCTTAAATTTTCCTGCCCATGGTGCAAACGAGGCGAGACTCCCACTGCATTTGCCCGAGCCGACCACTTGTACCAGCACCTGAGGAACTTTCATAGAATCCCCACGGGCAGGATCCCTGCCGAATTCAGTAACACCATGCCTCAATTTCCATGTCAGATACTAGACTGCCCAAGGACAGGCGTGTTTGCATATTTTCGGCAGCTCGACTTGGATGAACATATGGCTTATGTGCACTACTCGCCCCAAAATGGCATGCCCATCCAACAGGGGCTGAGGGACTCTGCTCCCTACACAGGTCACGGCTTCCAGCAGAGTGTCTACCCACAGACAATCCCTTTTCCCGAACAAGATGCACAGAATGGCTTCTTTCTCCAGAGGGGTGAAGTCGACAACGTCCAGACTGACAACGCTTTCCTGGGGCGCAGTATGTTTGATGAACACATGAACTTTCAGCCGCATGGAGGTTTCGACTTCCCACCTTGATTTCGCAATGGACTTCAACCTCGACACCAGATCCGTCGTTATTACGCCTTTGTTTGATTTTCGTTTAGAGGGAGGAGTGGGGACACGATAATACATCGATATGCTACATTTGGATTGGCTGAATTCTTTACACTGGGATATAAATGGTCATGGTCTTTTGAAGTGTGTTGTCTGGTTATTCTCTTCTTTTTCCCTTTCTAAAATTCTCTCGAGAAAGTGGCAAGTCCGCTCTATCACCATATGTACTAGTACACGATGCACAATCGAATTATCTCAAAACTTTGCGGTTGAACACTGTTTCATCCATTACGTCGCCGATCAACCTCGTAACCCAATATATAAAAGAAGTCAAACCCCTCAGTGCCTCACTACAATCTTCCCCCCTACATCATGTGAATCCAGCGCCCGATGGGCATTTACAATATCCTGATACTCAAAGACCCTCGCAGGCCTTGCATCCCAAACACCCCGCTCAATCTTCCGCACGATCTCCTGCAGTGGGATGTTCGACAGCGGAAACTCCGGCGTGCCCAACACTCTGCTATGGAACAGACTGAAATGCACCCCAGACTCCATCTGCACCATGGGATTGAAGTCCCTCACCGGCTCCAAGCCGCCTAGCCAACCAGCCTGTAGCATCCTCCCGCCCGCCCGCGTCAGCGCGATGGATTCGAGGAGGACTCTGTTCCCGATGAGGTTGAGCGTCTTGTCGAATTTCCTCGTCTTTTCTTCTTCTTCTCCCGCCGCCCCCTGACTGAAGAGACCACTCTCCTCGCGTATCGCCTCAGCGGCGCCCATTTCTCTCAACCACGCGAACCGCCCCTCGCGCCTCGTCATGGCTGTCACGATGGCGCCTGCGTCGACGGCGAGATGCAGCGCCGCTTGTCCCAGGGTGCTCGTGGCCCCGCGGATGAGGACCCTCTCGCCCTTCTTGATGTCTAGAACGGTGAAGAGAGACGACCACGCCGTGCAGTACACCTCTGGCAGCGCGGCGAGCTGCTCCCATGATAGCGTCGTGTCTAACGGGATCACGTTGCGCGCTGACACGGTTACGAATTCGCCGTATCCGTCTGATCGGTTACGGCCCAGCCCACCCATTACAGCGGCGACTTTACTGGCGAGGGGAAAGCGCTGCGCTTGTTCTGGCGATGAGGGATGCGGGTAGGCTTCTATTGTGCCGACGCATTCGAGGCTGGTTACTGGGTTCCATTCGTCCCATTCGCCTTTGCGCATGTCTAGATGATGATTGGATGTTAGTCATCATTAGTCTGTCGTGGCTATTTAAGGGGTTTCTTGTGCTCTTTCTTTTTCGGCACGTGGGGGCTAAAAACTCGGTGGCATGTGCGTGCGTGCTGGATAGCACAATCAAGCTAATTTCGTCATTGGCGATTGGCGTGCGAAGGAAACACGCAGGGTGTTAAATATCACTTACGCATCTCTGCGTGGTTTACGCCGAAGGCGTGGACACGGATGAGCACCTCATCGGCGCCCGGCACGGGTTTCGCGACGTCCCGGTATACCAATACCTCCGGACCGCCGAATTTCGAAATAACAATTGCGCGCATCAATTCTGCCATTTTAGGCGGCGTTTTTTGAACCTGTTGGTTTTAAATAAAGCGAGTTGAGGAATAACGGCGACTAATTTGTGACGCACTAATAGTAGACGGAGCGAACTGTAATATCTATGAATTTGCTCAAGAAATGGTTCACGGTAATGAGAGTTCTGAAATCATCTCGATGAGCCCTCATTATATACTTCACGAACACCTTGAGGTTGAGCTAGAAGAACCATTGCTTTGGAAACATCTCGTCTGAACTTGACTGAGTTGATTCCACATATGCATCCATCTCGCATGCACTGCGAAGGGCGTCCGCGAACGTCACCCTGCAATTACCAGTGGTCTGGATTAGATAATTGCGAGAATACGAGGATGTGGAATATTATACATTCTCTCGCATATCCCACACAATTACGTGACGTATAATTACTAACAAATCCCCTAGTAGGAACGAACGCAAATCCAAACCCCTCGGAGATATCCAAATTCGGGGACTTCTCCAATGAATGAAGTCGCAGGGTTTATCAATGTAACTACCGGGCGCTGACTAATGTCGCCCTACGTGCATGCATTGATCCAATCACGCTCAGCCAATTCGGATTACACACAAACGCTCGGGGTTCCTGTCGATGTTGAGATTCCACATCATGGCGCGCTCCACGTATCTATCACGTACATCTCATGAAGTCGGTATGTTAGCCCCTTCATGTCTGCTCATACGCATGTGTTCACCTTTACTAAGAGATAGAGAGAGACAGCCTCAAAGTCGAGGGAAACGTGGTGTATAACAGCCGTTGAGGAGACGGTCGAAGTTATATCATTTCATATCTCGTATCAGGATAATAGGTGGTGTTCTAACTTCAGAAAGTATCCAGAACGCCGGCCATGCTGGGTATAATATATGCCCTGATGCCGAAGACATGAAAAAGGACGACAGCTAGATAATAAACTCCATGCCCAAAAGTAAGAAATGCCCAGATTCGCTGATTCGTCAATCCCATTATGAATCCTTTGAAACCTGGCCCACCCGTTCCCGTACGCTGGTAGCTGCTAGATGATTTACATAAAAAATCTCTTTCTGCGTAAATGCGAATAAGTAGATCTTCTCATCACAGAGATGCTTCTCGGAAGATCATTGGTCATCATGCCCTAAGCCTAGGACCCTCTGTAAGCTTTTCTTCATGCCTTTGGCGGCGCCGATGTCATCTTGTTTAGCGGACGGACTTCCGGGAGCAGCAGCTGGGTCGCTGCCCGCACTCAATCTTCGCCCCAGGAAATTAAAACTCAATCGTCTGCCGATACTCGATCTCTTCTCGGTATTGCTGTCTTTCCTTCTCTTCTTGCGAACAGCCACAACCGGCGGGACTTCAACTACTCGCGGGGGCCATTCCCCATCCCGCTTCCATCCAACAACGCAAGCGCGCAGCATATCGGCAAGATTGATCGGGCATGCAGGCGTCATGGCGTGTACGATGATTTTATCGTAAATTCCGGCATAGTTAGCCGGGGTGATGGAAGCGCGCATCGGATTGGCAGCTGGGAGTAAAGGTGGGGGCGTTGGTAATAAAGTTTGGACTGGGTACTCAGAAGAGTGTTCTTTGGGTTTGAGCTCTTTGGAGTCCGTATGCATAGAGGATACACCAGTGGTATCACCCGAAGTACGGGTTCCGCTGGGACTAAGCGGTGCGGTGCCTGCGGCGGATTCAGCTGGTGAATCAGTAGGCGACGACGGTGACGATGAAGTCGGAATTCTCCAGAAAGATAACCTCTTCGCTGCTGGGGAGGTCGGAGTAGACTCGGTTGGCTTGGGACGAACACGAACTACCTTCGCACCCGTCCAAGCGTCCCTTCGAGCAGCAAAACAGGCGAGCCCGGAATTCCATTCCATCTCGGCGCGCGCGTCCCTTCTTCGTTTCGCGCTGCGAGCCACTTCGGCCGCCTTGACAGTGGACCCTACGGCATCTGGAGTTTCAAAACGATATGCTAGTGGTGAGGTAGGCTCGGTATTCTCTTCATCAGAAAGATCAGACACCCATTCAACGCGGGGCCGGAAATGAACCAGGTCTTCAGAGACAGTGCTATATATGGAGGCCACATCATCATCTTCTTCATTATCATCGTCGCAACGATACCCTTCGTCGTCCCCACCGGGCGCAGATTCTTCCGCCTGGTCAACTTGGTTGACAGCGGGTTGTTGTACCGGTAAAGGTTCTACAATTTCGATGGCATCTTCTTGGGTTTCTTTCTCTACTCCATCGGTCTCAGATACCGGCGGCCATTTGAAGACCCAGTCATTGCGTATCGTTTCGGCTAGAAAGCGCCGAACAGCTTCTTTCTGCTTTGCCTTATCCTTGCTCACGAGATCCTGGTCGAATTCTCGAGACACGGATATAGGCTGTTGCGAGTGCTGTCGCAATCGCGAGAGAGGTAATTTGGTTGATCTGTAGAGGTCGGAAAACAGCATTTTTCGCTTTGTCGCCGAGGGACCCCGGGATAAGACGGTTTGTGGCGTCAAGACGACACTGGCGTCGTAAGCTTGGGAAGGGCCATGAACAGCAGCGGGCTGGCCTGTTATAGCTTAGCCAACGTGATCAGCTTCAGATGTGGGGTGCGGGGAAGAGCTATGACTGGCGGTGGCGGGAATGAGAGCGCCATTTACCGGCTTTGGTGGTACCATTTCCTCTGGGGGTCCTTGTTAGCTTCATGCGGGACAGGGAGACTGGAACCAAAACCCATTACTACACTGTAGTATTGAGAACAAGCGTGACATCAGTTCCGGAGCTTTGGCTTATTCACGAGACTGGATGGCGAGTTGACAAATAGGCAACATGATGGTGTTCGGTAAGACTGTTGCTCAATGGAATACGTGAGCCTTCACGAGAGTTGCATACATCGCTAAAAAGAAATTTGGAAAAACTAGAATCCGGTAGTATAAGAACTGCGCGATGCAAGTACACTAGGAACGGGCACTCGCGCAGTGAGCTTGGAAAGTCGTTCGATTCCCCCGGCCCCCTACCGATGGTTTAGATGAATACCACAGGCGAGGTTGACTTGGAAAAGCGATCAACGGCCGGGGTGCCGAGACGGACAAGCCCAAATTTGCATACTGCATCACACTAGCGCAGTACAGGGCATGCGAATTTGGCGGATAGACTAGACCCTTGATGCTTGGCTTGGCTTTGGCTTGGCCAGGGATGAAGAATGGAGAATGGCTGGAGAATGGATGGGGTTGGTCCGTCTTGTACTCGTGTCTAAGCGAAAAGGGTAGGAATCCGAAAAGATACAGATGAATTGCGAGGAGACGTATCTCGGTGAAGTGGGAATGACTCAAAACACTACAGGATGTGCATATGAAGACAACGTGTAGATGGCGGCAAGGTCTTACTCAATAGTACAAGGGGAGGTCGTTAGTCGGCAGAGTTTTCGCTACCTAGCAAAGGCGCTGGTGGAAGTGTAACGGTACGATGTGGGTTCACCTGGTTGTAGCTCGAGACCGGCATGCAACCTCGATCAAGTGTTGGTGGTATCAAGCGGACGATCCTAAAGAGGAGCTTGGCGATGTGCGTCACTTGTTGTTTTAAAATCGACTGCTCTCTTAATTGGGATATTGGTCAGGAAGACGCCGGCGAGCAACAGGGCCCATCACGAGACCAACAGACGGTCGCTACAGTATGATACTGAGTGCGGAACAGAGGTATTGGAAGTAAGCAAGTGTACATACATAAGAGGAGGAGGCTGGGACTGGAAGATCGGGAAGCGAACTAACTTTTAGTCTAGGATGCTCGCCCGGTCTGGTGTAGCCGTCTAACATATGTAGGTAATTTGTACGCTCTGCATGCAACCGAGCAGGTAATATATCGAGACTAATTAGTGCATCGCGATAATAAACAAGATGAAGCTTTACATAACAGTGGGTAACTGCGGTGATGATAAGAATGAGACGATGATGAGATGCTGCAGTAATGGCCAAACTAGAGGTCGAGTCAGGGCCATGAACCACACTATTGCCAATGGTCTGGTCTCACATGATTGAATCTCCCGAGTCGGGTCAAATCACCCGCATTTAGTGTAGAACAGACAAGTACTGTATTACCTAACACAGGTGTAAGATCCCAAACCGGATTAGTGCTAGGTACCTAATGCACCTAAGAACCTGACATATTGCACATGTAGCTCCTAATTTACCTGTAGAACTCAAGTTTATCTTATCATCACGTGACAACGCAACGACCTAGGTTAGGCACCTCAATATATAAGGCAAGACCAACATCTTTATCCACGTCTCAACATCAGAACTGACATTCACAAGGTGTCTTCAAACAATTGTAGTCACAAAGGATGCATAGCACTGATTCCATCTCATTGATATCAACTGCGTAGCTCCACAACTTTTATGTGCGAGTTCCATCAATGCCACATGCGGCCATCAGTAGTCGACCCCCTCAGAACCAGCAATCGTCCTACGGACTCATCACCAGGTGCCGGCCGATCTCAACGTGTGCGAAAAGCGCGAAATAAAGCCATATTTGAGTTCAAGCAAGTACTGCATTCCAGGATCATAATCTCGTGGACAAGCCCAAATTATTCAGGCAACATTGTTCTTCCAGGTCAAAGGGCAGTATTGTCCCATGTAACATCCATCTTTTTGTACCCCAGAGTAATGACTGGGCATCATTGGGTACTCTAGTCTAGGACTATTTCCTGCGCTTACTGCCTCTTCTTAAGTTGTGGGATCACTTTGATCACCGCGCGGCCACTCGAAGTCGTGACCAAGGTAGGGCGAGGTCGGGAAAACACATCCTGGATGTCCGCAGTATTTCCTGAAGAGTCCTAGGCCTCGTGGAAAGTTCTCTTGACGCCCCGTCTGTTGGCTAGCTGAGTCGCCATGTTCACGTTGGGCTTCTTCTGGGGCACATTCTTTCCTTTGTCGACATCATTGTATTCGTCCTCGTCCTCGTACTGGTGAAGGGGTTAGTCAATGTGGCTCTTGAATTCGCACGGGGCTTCACAACTATTTTACCTCTGATTCCACATCATCGTCCTCCGATTGACAAGATGGCTTAGCATATTTCATGCCACGAAATATTTCTGGTGCAGGTGCAAGTCCTTCAGTCGTAAAATACTCGTCACGAATACCACGAGAGCCACGGCCGCCGACACCATTCACGCAAGCGTTGGCGATGAGACCAGCGGTGCCGCTAAGTTGGGTCATGTCGACTCCTCCAATGCTTGAACCATCGCCCAGGAACGAAGCTGTCGGCGGTGCTGGTCGCTCGGTACCAGAGCCGTTTCTCGTCAAAAGGTTGAGTTGTTGCTGATTACCGGCAGCTCCCTGTGCTTCGCGGAGGATCCGAGCATTGCTATGGCACTTTTCCACGTCCTCCCTAGAGAAGAGTGTGGATGTCCCTATCATGTGGTCTCCGGTCCCAGGAAGGCACTCAGTGAGACCATTATAAACAACCATATCAGCGATCTGGTTGCGACTTCTGTTCCAACAGTTTGCGGCTCGGTAAGCCACATGTCGATCGAAGCGCCTTTGGCAATACTCGCCCAGCTTCATTCGCACAATGTAGGGATCGGATCGGGACGGGTCTCTCTGGATATGAAGACCCCAAATGGTATTGTAGTTCATGAACTCGTTCAAGAGGGCTTCTCTGGTAGTATGGATGCCGAGTCCGATGCCTGCTTGCAACCCCATAAGCCAATAACGTTCATCGTCTCTCATAGACGCACTCTCAGAATTGATGACATCGTCCAGAGACTTATAAGAAGAACCAGGATATGCTGTATTTCTGTCACATATATCATCCTCGAAGCTATCCCACCAGGCGTCATTATAAGGGAAACGGGGAGCAGAATCGTGACCTGGACCTTGACTGGATGCTCTTGCTGTTGCCAATGACAATGCTCTTGGTGGAACAGGACCTGGAACAGAACCCGAAGCTGAAGGCTGGGTGTTGACTGCATCTCCTTCATGTGCCTTTGCAGTGCCCGACCTAAGACGCGGATCGAGCAAGGACTCATCAAGAGGCACTTTCTTGGCCAATCTGTTGCCTTCCATGACTTACAGGCGAGTGAGATCTGAGAAAGGAGAAAGCTTGATAAGAAAGACAGATTATTGGTTGGCAAAGGATGGTCAAAAACGATTGGTGGTGTGAAGGGGAGGTCCGTGTCAGAATTGAAGGTAGCAGAAAATCAAAACAAACCTCAGGTGCATCAATCTTGCTACAGGACCTAAGGAATATTGCACGCTGGGGAATTAGGCGAGCCCTAGCGACTGTTTGCACGAACTTGCCGCTATACGCAAGCACCTTCAGAGCTATGCCAGTGCCCCGCACATATTGTTAGGGTCAGCAACAGAATAATTGTTGTGCACAGAAATTCACCTAGGAGGGACCTTTCCTGGTCAAAACGATACGCCTTCCCTAAGGCCCCCTATGTTCTCAGGGCATCAATGAATATAGCACAAGCAGGACATGGAATACTACTTCAGACATGGCATATAACACCAAATGTTAGGCGTACATGACTTCGTGAGACTTATAAACGCCCCCAGAAGGATCATTAGCAAGGCAAGTGTGTTAATTCAACAGACCGTTCCTATGTAGGTAGGCATATAGCATTCCTTCAATACATGCCAGCTCAACCTCGATGGACCTGGAGATCCTCATTGCCTTGATATCAGTGCTGTAACTATCTTCAACTTCGTGTTCATAGTGAATTTAATATTCCAGGAGAAAGGCCATCTATCTGGATAGAATAATAACATCCCAAGGGACGCAAGTAAAAAGGGATTATATTACCTAGCTTTAGATGCCAGATAATACATGTGATATACCCTCTTAAACCATCACCAAAGATGCTAGCTAAATCTAGTGCTCAAAATATGGGCTACTGGATGTATTCGACTCTGTCCAAACTCGTGATGTACGTCTGCCTCTCCGCGGCTTTATCCTTGGAAACCTGGAGAGATTAATGATAGCAACTCGACAAAGATGAAAATATGTTTTACAAAGCTCCGCAGGCTTTGAATTCATCATTGTTTGCATGCGATAGCTATGATATGATCAAGCTGGGCAGTATGGTGTTGTGAATACTGCTGTGTGAATTTGCAGCAGATAACACCAACAACAATTTGTGCTTTCTGCCCACCACCGCACAAAATAATTCAATCCACCAGAAAACAAATTAAAATATAGTACAGGAGCAAATTCCTGGTGCATGTTGAAAGTTGTACGCACAAAATACACAATGGCATGTCAGGGCAATCACGTGTCAGAGCATGTCTTCGCGAGTGAACAATGCCCATTGAACCAACCGGACCTGCCTTACCGAACAGGCATTAACCTGAACAGACGTACCCCGCGCTTTAGACCCGCGTTATTCAGACGCTCAATTGTACCTGGCTATCAGAGGTACTTGTTGTGGCGCCTTGAGGCGCGTTACATCCTGTTACACGTGGTAACAAAATAGAGGTCACCGCAAGATAAATCACTTGATTGCCGCCTTGTTTGTTATTTGATACCCAGTGAACAACCGGGTATTTCTGTGGTTGGATTCCAGGCTGTTGAAAAGCTCCTATTAGCTTCACCACGAATCACAGGTTGCACAACCCTTCTCTGAGGATGTGAACTTATTACCGGTAATTCCGCTTTTTCTTGTACCAGCATATATCTAAGATCATTGCATACAGATCAGTTAAGTGAATTCCAAGAAAGAAGCTAATTAGAATCAAAACGTTCCGTTCTAAATTTTGACAGGAGGATTTCACAAGCAAGACCATACCCGATACAAAGCAACTCTCGTATATTTCAGAGGACGCAAAATCTTCGATACAACACTCCTATCGACATATGCCTACTTTGCTATCTTTCCCCCAGCATCGACCTGTTAATTATCTCATTGGGAGGCGTCAGGTGGGCAGGTGCCACCCTAGAGTGTGCCTGTCAGACTTCGTCTACATATCGAGGCTATCTCCCCTAACTATCTGTTAGAAGGGCTAGGGGCCATTCGACCATACCCCTTCATGGCTACTGAACCCCTTCTATCTCACCAGCTATGTGACTGCATAGGCTATTCCATCCACTCTGGGTACCCCTGACGAGAGGTTTCTGCGTTTTTGGTGATATACACCCCTTTCCCCGAATATCTCCGATGCTATCTCTAATAACCATTAGTGACGCCAGACTAACATGGAGAGTAGGACCCATACTCCTCAATTAGGTGGTCAATACAAAGAAAATCATATAGTTCCAAAAGAACGAGTACCCCCGCTCCCTACTTTCGAACCAGACAGAGACGTTGCGTATACAAGATCGACAAGACCTTCTTCACACTCGCCTCTACCATCTCATCTGGTAGCATGACTTCCAATTCCCAACACGATAGGCGGCGGCCGCCCAAAGGATGCTGCGTCATCTGTCTCGACAGGATCGATAGCGTCCAGGAGGGACAAATCCCGTTTCTCAGGAGAAGACGATTACCGTGACCCGATCTCATCTAGCCCTCAGAGAACTAGATCCTATTCATCCTATGAGACAGACATATCAGATTTCGTCTGTATGCACTCTGGCTGTCCCCCGAGACTTGACACAATTAGACTTATACATTCATAGCTACTGACCCCTTTCTACTAACTACCTACTATATAAGTGCCCATAAGACTATCTAGCGCCATAGCATCGAATTCACCCACAGTATTGGGTAGCCGCAGCGCAACAGACAGCACATTGTTCACGATTTTATTGAGGTCGATAGTGAGCTCCTTAATAGGAGTCCCGTCTTTTCCCATCCTATTCTTCGCCGGATTCACAGATTCGACTTCTTTATCATCTGCAGCGGCGAGTCTCTTCTCTCCACGCCCCGGAATGAGCAGAGTAGGTAGAAAAGGGGTAGCGGGTATTGTTGCAGCACATGCGGCAAGTGCCCGGGTTATAGCGGCCACGGGCCCTGGTGTCGACAATCTTCTCTCGATGTCGGTTGGCCCGGGGTCCACGGCCGTGCAGTCCTCGTTTGTAGCAGTGTTCAACCTCGCGCCATGTCGTACGCGAAGTTTTCTCGCGATATGATGACGCCTGCGGCACGGAACTCTTCGTAGAGAGCTGTGATTTATCATCGTCTGATTCATTGATATGGTAAAAATAGTCAGTTTGTGGACGGATTCGTGATGTTCTTTGTGTAATAGAAAAATCATAAGTTTGGATAGAGCCAGTCGATTACGAGAGAAGGCAAGAAAAATGAAAAGAATTAGATGGCTCTGACGTCTGTATAAGATAATAGAACGAGACTATTAAATCAAACGAAGCCGCGAGGATTATTTTTAAATATAAACTTATTAATAAATTTATATTATAAAAATAATAAAATATATATTAAAAAGTTAAACTTTAATATAAAATTTTATATATTTTAATTTTATTTATTATATATTTTAATATAATAAAATATTATTATTTAAATTTATTTAATTCTTTTAATAATAAAAAATAATTAATTTATTATATATATATTAAAACAAAGGTTTTAAAGTGTTAGTTTTAAATAAGTTTATTACAGACCTCTTATATATCGAAAGACATATAAGACGTACGCTGGCGTTCTTGATTTGCAGGTAATAATAAGACTAACAGCAGGTAGTCCGTAAGGAAGGTTTGCTGGTACTCCCACCACTAATCTAGTCGCAATAGAATAGTAGTCGCTTATATAGAATAAGAACTGAGAGATTGATAGCTAAGGAACTCCACTAAACGAGTGACTAAATACAGGAGAGTCATGAGATTATATAGACATAATAAACAATAAGAAACGAGGGCTCACCCGAAGGTCAACGAGCTCAGTGAGCCTGGATCACCGTGAGCCGGGTGAGCCAGCACGTGACCCCTCAGTGGCCCAGTGCGGGCCAGAGAAACACTGGCCCCTCCTTGTGGCTCCTCACCCGATCGGGCCACAGCCACTTCGTAACAAAGTTTTCGATATTTTTAATAATATTAGCTTTTTTATATTTTAAATAAATAATATATTATTTTTAAAGCAAGATTATTATTTTATATTTATTTAAACTATTAATAAAAAAAAACAAAATATAATAATTATAAATAAAGTTTATTATTTTAATATTAAGTTTATATTATAATTTTTATTTATATTTTTTAATAGTTAAATAAAATATATAAAATAATATATTTAGTTTAGTATTTAATATTTTAAAAATAAATATTAATATTATTATAAAAAATATAAAGATTCTAGATTTTAATAATAAAAAACTTAAAATTAAAAAATATTATTATATAAATAATTTTTATTTTTTATTTTAATATATATATATATATATTTAATATTTTTAAAATAATTAATAATTTTATATTTAATAAACCTAGTATTATTTTATTTATTATAAAAATTAAATTATTTGTTACGGACCTCTTATATATCGGAAGATATATAAGACGTACGCGGGGGTTCTTGATTTGCAGGTAACAATAAGACTAACAGCAGGTGGTCCGTAAGGGAGGTTTTACTGGTACTCCCACCACTAGTCTAGTCGCGATAGAATAGTAGTCGCTCTTAGATGTTCAAAGTATGAAGTGAAATAAGAGTGTGAGATTGATAGCTAGAGAGCTAGAATAAACGAGTGACTAGATACAGGAAATCATGATCATTATATAGACATAGGAAATAGTAACAGGAACTCCTCATAGTCTGGATCACCGTGAGCCAGTGAGCCAGGTGAGTGGTCACGTGACTGAGAATGGGAAAGAAGCAAGAGTCAGCAGAACATTGGGCCGCCACCTTGGCCACCTTAGCGCCAACGCACATGTTCCCGTAACATTATTATTTTTTATTATATATTAAATTTAAAAAAATAATTGTTTTAAAAAAATAATAAAAATATTTTATTTATTAATAAATAAATTAAAAAATAATATTTGTGTTTATATTTTTTAGATATATATTAAAAAATTATTTTAATAATTTAATATTTATTTATAATAATATAATATATTTTTATTATTAAATAATATAATTTAAATAATTAAATTTATATTATCTTATATAATTATATTTTATTATATAAATATAATAATTTAAATTAAATTTTATAAAAAATATATTAATAATCTTTTAATTTAAAAACTATATAAATTTAAAAAATAAATAATAAATTAAAATTAAATTTATTATTTTTATTATAATAAAAACTAATATAAAATATATATTTTTTAAAGGTTAAAAATTTTAAAAAAATAAAAATTATAAAATCAAGTGTTTATATTTTAAATATTATTTTATTTTTAAATAGTTTTTAATTTAATTTTAAATTTTTTTAAAAAAATATTAATTTTCTTTAGTTTTAATAATTTAAATTTTAATATTAATTTTTTTAAAATATTTTTATTATGGACCTCTTATATATCGAAAGATATATAAGACGTACGCTGGGGTTCTTGATTTGCAGGTAACAATAAGACTAACAGCAGGTGGTCCGTAAGGGAGGTTTGCTGGTACTCCCACCACTAGTCTAGTCGCAATAGAGTAGTAGTCGTCAATAGAAATTGAGATGAGATTGATAGCTAAGGAACTTAAACTAAACGAGTGACAGAAAGTAACAGGCTTATATAGAGAACCCTCATTCCCCCTTTTGTCCTGGATCGTAGGATAGCTCTCCTATCCTCCTATCCATCACGTGATTTAATCACGTGACTTCCTATCTTCTGGCCCGTGCCATGTCTCCAAATCCTTGGCGTATGGCATTCTTCCTTAGTCTTGGTCTGCCCAGCTGGCCGCCTTTCTGGTCTACTTCGTAACAATAAGTTTAATTTTTATAAAAAACTTAATATTAATAATAAATATAATATTAATATATAATATTTTAAATATATTAAATAAAAAAATTATAAAAAAATAAACATATTTAATTCAATAAAAATTATTAAAATAAATATAATTAATAAAAATATAATTATATTATTATTACGAAGAGGGGTGGCCCAAGAGAAGGCCTAGCGCGCGTTGTGCTCTCACACTCGTTCTCCCATTATTAACGCTTATACGGACCCCGCTTACTGCATAAGGGGGTTGGCTGCGACTCCGTCGCTCCGGTCGACATTGATCCCGTCGATCCTGACTAGATCAATATAGTCGACAGCGACTCTATCGATCCCATCTCGGATCGATGCTATCGACGACGACCTCGTCGATCCTGGGCCGTCTGCGCCCTGACAAAGCATATTTTCTATGTCTATATAATCTCATGACTCTCCTGTATTTAGTCACTCGTTTAGTTTAGTTCCTCAGCTATTAATCTCTACCTCTTAGTTCTTATTCTAAGCGACTACTATTCTATTGCGACTAGACTAGTGGTGGGAGTTGTCAGAATTGATGGCTAATTTGGATGGATTGATGCGGGCTAATATGTCAAGGGGTGAGCAGGGACTGCTCAACCCCTGTGAACCCGCCACACTATTTATTAGTACACATCTCAGAGAGACAGCAAGACGCGCTCTCAACACAGATAGAACACACTTCTGAACCTCCAATTGACTGGCTCGCTTATTTCTGACAGGAGTACCAGCAAACCTCCCTTACGGACCACCTGCTGTTAGTCTTATTATTACCTGCAAATCAAGAACCCCCGCGTACGTCTTATATATCTTTCGATATATAAGAGGTCTATAATAATTATATATAAAATTAATAATATTATTTTATTATTAAATATTATAAAATTAATTAATAACCCTAGTATTAATAAAATATATAATTTTATATTTAATAAAAATATTATTAAAATAATATTATATTTTTTATATTATTTTTTATTATAAATAATTAGTTTATAAAAAATAATACTATAATATATTTATTTAAAAATTAAAAATTTAAAATATTTAAATTTATTAAATAATTTTATATTTATTAATCTTTTTATTATTTATATATATTATATTATCTATTATTTTAGGGTAGGCGGTAGTATATATTATTAGCGCTTGGTCTATTCTTGCAGCCAACACCTATATATAGGGTCGTGTGGACCACCGGTCTATGGCTCCCCAAAATCATGGTTAACGCGGTAGCGTCTTAATTTTTCACACAAACGTCAGCTAGAAAAGACATTTGCAGCAATTTGCTTGTTATCGTGGGGCGTAGAGTGCCATACGTGCAATTGGAAGGTCGGTTTTACGGATATGTTACTCAGAGGGATACGAGGTAAACACGCGCTCAAACAAACTCGGTCGAGGAAGCAAATAAACCCTATTTAGCCGGAAAGCATAAACCATATTTAGGGCATGCCAACGTCTAATGAGAGAAAACAGTGCGGAAAATCCGCCTAGATCAAGATAAAGTACTAGAAACGCAAGGCCCAGTTTATCCTGATGATCATTTCAGTCCCTTCATATTCCCTGATCGAGGATTCCGGTTGCCACATGAGGAGTCATATAGTCAGTGTTCCGTACCCGAGACATAGGTGTCACAGACAATAATCCTATTGTGGAACATGACTGTGGATCTATACCTCATCACAGAGTTAAGATTTGTATTTTTAACTATTGATATTAAATGAATGCTGTGATACCCTTTCTGCAACTAGAGAGTGCCTCAGGCAGCTAATTGAATGTATTTACCCAGATACCAGCGTGTTCCATACTTCGCCTTAAATATAGCTGGCCCAAATTGATCGTGTGAGCTTCTCTTAGATTTTGCGTGAGATGTCTCTTAAAGTCTCCACGCCTCATTATTGTAGACGTGAAATCGCCAGACGGCTAAGGAGAGCCTTGTAATATTATCAGGTGGCGCGAGACTCCATGATATCGTGAAACGGATTATACTTTTTTCAGTACTTGGACTTGTCCTGATAATAGGATATGGACTTATCTTTTGGTTCCGGTTATTATGCATCAGAGATTGGCTTACACGAGTACAACTATCATATACTTTACCCTTCCAATCAGCTCGCACTATAAACGCAGAACCGCTAAATTATTCAAGCTTACACAGCAAATAACTCAATTCTATAATTTTGGATCCTGGCCGACACATGGAACCCTGCAGTTAAGCTCCTTTGTGAACCATGTAACGTCGTACCAGCCTATTGAGCCCAAGCTAAGTCGCCGCTTAGGGGCACAGTTATACAATTTTGAGACGTATAGGCAAAGCGACTGATGCCCCGCGCGTTCTTTCAAATACATAGGAAGAACTAATCACATACAATCTCATGTTTAGGCGACCCTACGGTGGTGGATGAGCCACTGTTCGGGAACTGTACGGGAACTGTGACCGGCTCCACGATGGTTCAACTAGGGAAATGGCCGGGTATGCTTAACCGCACTGGACCATTAGGTAGTGGTAGATTGGGTGTCCTGTCCAACCAGACGACTTGTAATGGAAAACCGGTCCCAGATATTTGACGTAGGTAGCAGATATTTGGCTCTATCCAACCAATCCCCACGATCCCAGACACAAAGATACTGCACGACCAGAGAATAGTGGGCTGAGCGGGATGCGGAACCGGTCGTGCGATAGAGAAGGAGTCAGGTTTTCGGGTCATTTGAACGCGAAATGGGTGAAGCCGTCGAAATAAATAGCTATTATCTGCGTAGGTAGCCGAGCTGGTGCAGATTTGCATCAGTGTCATAACATCCTATTAGTTCTCTCCCAACAATATCGCGACATCAGGGATCAAATTACTATGGCATGTGACTCAGATTGTAACAGCTGCACTGCAACATGCAGTAGCAAACCACCGGTGGACATCGAAGATTACAAGGCAGAAGCCCACAGGCTTCAAGCGAGGGTCAAGGAGCTCGAGGAAAGACTCTCGGCGCAGACACCCAGCAGCAGTTCAATAACAGCGTCCCAAGATGCGGCTCCCACAAGAGCTCGCCTGAGATCAGCGGCTTGGTTCGACCGCCCCGACGACCGCTCCATGCAAACGTTATATATCGAACGGTACCTAAATTATGGGATGACGAAGGAGGAACTGTTGTCGGGGAAGCCGATTATCGGTATTGCCCAGTCCGGGTCGGACATAGCGCCCTGTAACAGACACCATCAGGTTCTAGCAAAACGGGTACGCGAGGGGATCCGATCTGCCGGGGGTATCGCCTTCGAATTCCCCACACATCCGATCCAGGAGACCTCGAGAAGACCTACGGCTACGCTCGATCGCAACCTCACTTATCTGTCTTTGGTCGAGCTCTTGTACGCATATCCGTTCGACGGCGTGGTCCTGCTCACGGGATGTGACAAGACAACGCCTGCGTGCCTTATGGCCGCTGCCACGATGAATATTCCCGCTATCTGTCTCAATGTTGGTCCAATGCTGAATGGCTGGGCTAAAGGGGAGAGGATGGGCTCCGGGACTGTCGTATGGCAGGCCCGAGAGCTTCATGCTGCAGGTCTCATCGATGATGACCAGGTCACTGATAGTAAGTATTATTCGAGTTCATTCCATCCCTCATGTCGGGGCTTTATATTACGAATGGCTTTTGTCTAGCCCGAGGCGACGTCCAGTATCTTTGTCGTAGCCCTCGAGCAGTCACCAGTTACGCTAATGATGGAGATCGCTGACTCACAGTATCGCAGTGGTGTCTGCGGGCACAACATCTGTAGGGCACTGCAATACGATGGGCACAGCATCGACAATGAACGCACTCGCTGAGGCATTGGGCATGGCACTTCCTGGAGCCGCCGCTATTCCGGCCGCATACCGTGAGCGCGCACAGATGGCCTATAGCACAGGCGAACGGATCGTCAGTATGGTGCGCGAGGACCTCAGACCAAGCGATATCATGACACGGCAAGCTTTCGAGAACGCTATTGTGGTGAACACGGCCATAGGAGGGAGCACGAATGCGCCGATTCACTTGAATGCCATTGCGAAGCACATCGGTGTTCCGCTCGATTTAGACGACTGGGACCGAATAGGTTACAAAGTCCCTCTCTTGCTCAATATGATGCCCGCCGGGGAAGTTCTCGGAGAAGACTATTATCGCGCAGGGGGCCTGCCCGCGGTCCTAGCCGAGCTCCTAGAGGCAGATGCGTTGCCGCACCCCGACGCAGTAACAGCTAACGGGCGTAGCATCGGTGACAATGCGCGGGGGAAGACGACATGGGATCGAAACACTATTCGCCCGTTTTCGGATCCCCTGATGACTAATGCCGGTTTCGTGCATTTAAAGGGTACGCTCTTCGACAGTGCCATTATGAAGACGTCTGTGATCTCTCCAGCGTTTAGGAAGGCGTACCTTGAAAACTCGGTCGACCCTAATGCCTTCCAGGGCAAGGTCGCTGTCTTTGACGGCCCCGAGGATTATCATAAGAACATTGATACGGCCACCATAGACGAACAGACGATCCTCATCATGCGCGGTGTCGGGCCGCTAGGCTATCCCGGCGCCGCCGAAGTCGTTAACATGCGCGCCTCAGGCCACCTTTTGAAGCGAGGAATCAGTGATCTCCCCTGTATCGGGGACGGACGCCAAAGCGGGACCTCAGGATCTCCTTCTATTCTTAACGCGACACCTGAGGCGGCTGATGGCGGGAATCTAGCCCTGCTGAGGAACGGGGATGTGGTTCGTGTGGACTTGAATAAACGCCGCGTCGATATCATGATCTCTGATGAGGAGCTCGCCGCTCGGAGAAAGGAGCTCGATGCGAAGGGCGGATACCATGGTCCGCCTAGCCATACTCCCTGGCAGGATATCTTCCGAAGAGAAGTTGGTGGACTCAGTGAGGGTATGGTACTCAAGCGCGCAACAAAGTTCCAGCGGGTGGCAGAGACTTACCCTTCGCCTCGAGACAATCATTAAACTCCTCTTCCCGCGGAGAGTACTGTTTAGAAAAGGAGCACTAGTACTTGTACATGAGACTGTTCTCATTAGGTCCATGTCAGGGGCTAGGGTCACGGTGAGATAGAGGAGACCCAGCAGGGTGGTCATAGATTAGTTCTGTCTATATAATAGTGGGTGTCCCCCTCTATCTATGGAGAAGAGGCCTAGGAATCAATAACATTGAGTCTCTACCCTATACTACAATTGCCAATGATCTACCGGTGACCCAACTTCACTCTGGATATCAAATACCATGACAGTCAACTAATACGTTAATACTACAAGCATTGCGTAGCCATACGAACCGAGATGCTCATAAGTCACGCGGGTAAATCTTCGGCCTTTATCTACCGAATCATCGTGTCTAGTAATATAATGTATTAGGACCTTTTAGATATAAAGAGACACGCTAAAATTGTGTTGCTTGACTTTGAGAATATCCAAGCTCGTATAGGTTCATCACATATAGTATTAAGCAACTTAATATCCTAATTTATGGTTAACAACTAACTAATATATTGTCAATGGTTTGATCACTTCTCATTCTAACGGCCTTCATCAGATACACGTATTCTTTGTTCTAGGGATGATACAATGATAATGTGACGATCTCAGCCAACGCGATATCTCATCCGTCCCACCCCCTCATATTAAAAAGGAAGAGGAAAGCGACCCGATTCTTCCGTGTAATAGTTTATAGTGACGATCATATTCCATCCTGTAGCTAGTCTGTAGGTATTAGGTGCTCATCTTGTTGCATCTGTTTGTAATTTCTTCATGTAAACCAATAGTTTTCCGAAGGGGTTTAACGGGTAACAGCACATGCAGCTATTATAATGTAGCAGAGAACAAAAACTTTTGATGAATTTCACGTCACGAGTTCACTTCATACTCTATACGTCTTGCTGAGAGACTCGCACAAAACTACCTCTCTCCTAGTGAATGAAAACCGCAAATATTTCAGACCAACAGAGTCCATACTTACCTCTGCCCTAGCGGTAGTATTCCTTCTCTCCTAAGGTATCGGGACGCGGTAAGGTCCCGACCCCTATATATTTCGTAATCCCCCCACGAAGACAGGGATGTCCTTAATGTTTTGGAATGGCGTCACTCTAACTACACGTTGTTCTTGTTCCCAACATTAGTAATATGAATCGAAGTCAAACATACTAAAAGCTGACGCAGAATCATTCGATAACTAGTCCAGTCGGCATAACATGGCGTAGTAAGTCATGCCTATTTCTCATTACCACTAAGGCTGAAGAGCTTGTTGTATGGTCTGCTATAATGTTAAGGATAAACGGTCTACTTACTCTCTAAAACATCAAACTATCATATTCTTGATATGAAGCGGCACGGACAAGGTCACGAAACAATTATGTAAGCGTCGATCCGTTCAGATAGCTGCCATGCACCCATGGACCTTCCTAATCAAGTGTGGGATACATATACTCACTAGTTTCGTGATAATTGGCTAAGCGATGGCATCATTAGCCTAGTAAGATAGGTATAGCGGTATCATCATCATCATAGCCGGACCATCCGATAAAGCTGAGGACCATGGCTCAGCTTTCACCGATGCATACAATATGGCCTTGCGTTATTCCTTACCGGCCGATAGCCCTTCCGTGAACCTGGCGAAGCGCTATGCAGGTCACTGCGACGGCCGTGTAGAAGAACAAGCTTTAAAGAAAAAATCCTGGTTCGGAAGCTTTCTCCCTTGCCGCCGATCGCCTCAGAAGGTAAGATTTAAAGGCTGGGGCACGTCTGGAGCCGGCCCAGCCCTGTCTGCAGATGCTTGATTTGCGGCGACCCCGGAGCCGAAGAGAGTTTGGACATTCTTCTAACGCAGGCCGACGGAAAAGGCAGCTGTCGGGGCGGGACGACCGACATGCCCAATGAAGAAGGATTCCACGCAGAACATGATGCATTGGTAAGGACAACGAGTCGAATCAATCAATATCGGTCATGGACGACCAGATAGACAGCGATCAAAAATTTTCATGGCTGGAAAGTAACGGTGAGCGTCTTCCATATATCTTACTCAGCAGAGCGAGGACTCGCGTGCCGTAATTGATGCACAAACCCAGCATCAACCAGAATAAGCACAAAAACTTGGATGGCTGGCATGATACGGGAGACAATAGATAATAAAATGCCGGCTGGCATTTCGAGGCTGTGCAGCAGCCACACACCAAGGAAAACGAGATCCATCCAGCGGTGGAAAGCTCTCGGCGGCAGGACTTTATATTGGTGCCATGCCCCAATGAGCTTGGAGCGGTGTGCACAGACGACGGAACAGTCAGCAACGGTCTAACCTAGCGTGTGGCATGGGATACTACATTATCTAGCTAGGTCAGATCTTTAGCATCTAGTAATCCGATCCATCTGGAAATCGTGTTATCGGTAGTTGTATCTGTACCAGAGAGAACTTCCTCCATGCCTAAGTATTCTATCTCTCTTCTCGACTAATTCCCCGCGAAAATCAACATGCAGGCCCACGGCGTCCTTCTGGTACCCCTTCTGCCGTCGGACCGGGTCCCTTTTAAGCTTATCTGAAGAGCAAGGAATGCGATAAATGCAAGACATCGCAGGACCGCTCGTGCTTTAGTCTTCTGTTACAGCATGATAGATGCAGTCAAAGAGAAGTGGCCAGGCTTATGAAAGTCACCGTGCGTTAAGACTTAACTCTTTCGGGTGCATCTGAGCTCAGGCACTCATACATCGGAAATACAGTATATGCAACATAATACTGTGTAGCTGTACAGTCGTATCTGTTTAACCTTATTACGCCACCCTCCATTGCTGCATTGTGAAACATTATAGCATTATCGATTATAGACGCCGCCTTTCCAGTCTTAGGGTATTCAGGTTGCCGAAGCTCCGCGTTCAGTCGTAAGCTACATAATACTACGGCATATGTAGGGTACCGCATGCTGTGATTAGCGAGGGCATCTTCAAGAATTGAATTGCCACTCCCTTGTTCGGCGTGAACATGTTTAGGGCAGCAGCTCTGCGGTGACATAACATAAGCCAATAGGCCATGGGACGCCTTCGATTGTGAAAAAATATGCTTCGAACTAATCTAAGCTGCGTTTATTGCGTTATCCTCGATGGACATGTGCTGTGAAGCACACAACTGAAGACTAATCGATCACGTTGAGTCTGGAAATAAAAACGATTGGGCGATAGTATATCACGGGAAGGATGTACATGAAGGTCTTTTGCAGGCATACTCGTGACCGTACACCTTGCATAGACGTCCTTTAAATAGAGCTCTCGTGATCACTTCACGACAAGAAGGCGAGTATCCTTAGGTTGGAAAGTCTTGTACTAGCCTCTACTGAATCCGCAGCCCCTTTAATTAATTAGAGTGTATATCAGACAGGTTAACACAACAGAGAGTGACGCTGAATTCTAAATAAGCTGGTGGAACTTGCTCTACAATCTGAGGTAACGGTATAAACCGTTTATTAGGAATAAAGTCGCTGAAATTGCTGTTCCTGAGATGTTACTCACTAGAGAGACATATAGGGAAGGAACTGTTACACCTGGCGTACTGCATGAAACCCTGGAATTTCGCAATATACATCTGTCATCCTTACAATATGCATGAAACTGAAAATTAAAATTCAACATCAGCCAGTAACGGGCCAAGTAGATATTCAAAAACAACCTTAGTCCCACGGAGACCATCGTCGTACTGACAGGTCTTCATACTAGTAGTTACTTAGTTTTATTAATTGTTTACCTCAATAGGTAAAATGTTGCACTGCAAGCCCCAGCTTGAAACAAGATATGCGAACGGCCATGATGCAGTCGAGATTACGTATACCTCCCTACCCTTAAGCTTGCGATAGGTCTACGCCACCGCAGTCTTTACGGTTCCTACGAGAATAGCATATTTATTTGTACGCCCCCTTCATGTAGGTTCAAAACGCCACATATGCAACATACCTACCATTGCAGGCCCTGATGCTGTGTTCACCACCGCCTGGCAGCCTCATTGTCTCTTAGTTGGTGCCCGACCCACCTCGTGAGTAGTCCTCGGTATCGCACGTGGTAGCTTAGCTTACTGAAACCTAGCTTCTAGGGGCGCATTTAGAAGTAAATAGTGGGAAGCTGAAAGAATTACGTGAGAGCTTCTCTGCATATTCTGGACCATGGATCCGATGGTCTGGGTCGCCATGTGCGCTTGTTCGTACTGGTGAGTTTACCTGTATCCATTCCCTCGGTGCTATCCTATTTTGTTCCCTGACTTCATCAGTTCTGATTGTATAACGATATCATTTTGGTCCTGTTCTGAAAGGTCTTAGTTGGACAAATTGAATCTCCTCGCACCGGCGTTGGAACTAACCGCACTATAGGATCTTTTGTGATTGTTGCGCAGTAATAACACTTTGTGACCACGACGGGACCAGATCAGTCAACGAGATTTGCATGTATACTAAACGGCTCCCAATCAGTTTGCGAAGTTCAATGTGCAATGGTTACAAGCCATAGGAGGTGGTTTCAGATAGTATACTAGATAAGTAGGGAGAGGTTGGTTACATTTGATCAGGTGACCGGTGGCTTGGTGAAGGGAGGTGCCTGCCGAGTATCAACGGTTTCTCAAGGGTGTGATGTGTAGCAGGCGAGACTAACGCTTGTTGTCTTAGTTGGGTGGGTTTCATTGGTGGCTCTACACTAGTCGAGCTGTCCGGCCGGCAACTCAAAATCCTGAGCTGACTTTACCGGCCAATCGTATCGTAGATGGGAGGGCCGATTTAGGTATCTTGTGGGACTGCCAATCCAGGAGGATCGCCCTATGAGTTCTATTGTTGGAACAACTGCCGTCTCTGCCTTTTTGATTCAACTACACTAGTGGGATAGAAAAGCGTATACCGCGAACTGAAATTAGGACTCGTTGAATACTAGACTCTATCCGTGTCGCATGGCGAGTCAAGACCCAAGGTATTGATGATGATCTGCTGGGTACCCAGGTAACTACTCTGGGGAAAGCGTGTAAGTGTTGTTGGCTTTGACAACACAGAAGTGCCCCTCAATGATCAGCAAATATGTTGCCCGTAACTGCAGCATCATCTCGGTGCTGGGCACGTTGTTCGCTGCAGGGGGAAGTTGTCCAATGGCATCACGCTATTATTTCTTGAGCAGGAACTTGCATGCTAACATGCACTTCAAGAAACCATCACTAACGTAATTATTGCTCTGATTAGAAAGAGCGGGCACAAAGCACCTAGGTAGCTTAAAGGGTCCAGTTTAGATATCCACGCGGAGTAGCATTGGTAACAGCCTAATTTATGTATACTAGCATTTACGTAGCAGAACAGAATCCTATCCAGAGGCAGCACCGTAGATATGCCTTGATTGTGGCAATTCAATGCAAAGCGATGGGGCGAGCTGCAGCTACGATAAGCTTGTTGGCTCTTCCTGTTCCGCTTTTGCTACCGTGGACAGGGAAGTCAATTAGGTCAGACCGCCTCCATATTCAGAAGCGCTCTGTTTCATCGCGCCGAATCGCCTCGGCACGCTAGAGTAGACTCGCAGCCGTTTGTCTATCGGGCCATTACTTACGGGGTCCTACACTAGGAGAGCCAACGCGGTAACAGGCCGCTATCAGGCTCGACTAGCCACCTGTCAAGTGGAGGAGTTATCTTTGGGAGCTAAAGGAGTAAGGGAGTTGTATTACTACGTGGAGTGTAGTGCTATGCATGCGATGTAACCACATCCTAATCGTGCCAATGCTGCATGCCTGAGGAACAACACTACCCCTCGATAAGAGGCCACAAGAGCATAGTATAGATGGGTTTTAAGTCAACATTGATAAACCCCCACCACAATACATCAACTACCGACAGTTCTAGAGTGGGAAGCTCTGCTGATCAGGGCAGGGGAAATCCCAGCTTGTAAGAACTTGTGGCAAGATACGCGACAAAAGGTCGGAGCGAATCTGATCTCGACCTGGATGCGTGTGCTGGGCTGCTGGCTTACACACGACGACCCGGGTGCGCGGTGGCAGTAAAAGCCTCGGGGGATATAACCATCGCGATGGAGGGGTAGAGGGCAGAGGAGTGATCTTATATAATCCAATTGATTACTGTATGCTACGTAGTTCATAGTGCCGGTAGCATGCGCGTGGTGAGAATGGGGATTAGACGTTGTGTTATCTCGGTTTTAGTACTCGGGAGTAGAGAACACCCCTGTTCGTTCGGCCCGGCTTATTTTGACAGAGGTTCCATCGTCGAACAGTTGCACCTGGATTCTCTCTAGACTCAATTGGGGATCAATTGACACTGAGCTGGGGACGTCCTGGGTATTCCTGCCTGGGACGAGGGGCAGCGTCTTCTTCGGCTCTCTTTTATGGCGCCAAACGCAGACGTGGGCCCTGATCTGCCCCCTCGTGGGGCGTCTAGACAGTCGAGGACCGCCGTATTGTTTGCCGTAGCAAGTTCCTCGAGGGGGAGGGTCGGCGGTTTTTGACCGAGATGCGGTCAAGTCTTACTCTCGTGCAGAACTCCATGCCTGCCTAGGGCAAGCAAGCCCGGCCAACGGTTGACGGCATGGTGCAGCGCTATCAAACGCAGCCATGGGGCACAGCGATTAAGGTTTTAAGCATATCCCGCTACTCTAACCCCCCAGGATAGTACAGTAAGTAAAATGACGCGATACAGAGAGAGCAGTAGGGACTCTACCTACCTAGGTAGTAGGTTTCCAGAACAATGACTGCCCACTGTTAGACTACACTGTACGGCAACTAACACTGAAGACTAGTGTACCCTAACTGTTCTATTTTTGAAGCTGGGAAAATACCGCCAAAACGAAATTTCGATGACGATCGGTTTACTGGCCGGTCCACCGCTATAACCATGTAAGTAAGCAAGCGAGTAATACCGTAGTATGCTTATAGCACAATGCAAGTTGTTTAGTATACAGTTATGTATGTAGGTATTATGTCTCGACCTAGGGTTGTTTCTGGCGCACACTGGTAACCGAGCGCTGAGTTACCTGGACTGCATCAGAAGTAGAGTATCTCATATGGTACTTGGCGCAGGTTTAGCGGCTTCTACACCAGCCAATTAACTTCATGCTTGGCCGAGAATCAAGCCAATGAAAATACGGAATCTCGGCCAGCTCAGAAAATCCTAGTAGTAAGACGTTGCGAGGGTAGGCGCTTGCTGATGTACCTGCTTAGGTAGGTACATAGTTGCACGCCTTAGTACAACTGCACGCCTCAATCCTCCATACCTCGAGGTAACAGCGCTAGGCGGCCATTGCCATGCATACTACTGTACCTATCTTATCCTCCACATGGATCAACTAGGCTGTAGATAGGTATGCTAGAATCACGACACTCGTGTACCAAGACTACCCACATCCATTTCTCCCACAGCACGACGTCCGGCTGAGTGGCGCCGGCTATACTGAAAAGCGTATCTGTGAAGATCCGAACACAATCCGAGGATGCGAAAGCGTCCAGGGGCTGGCCAGGTCCCACTGACTCGACAGGCCTGATCCCGTTAAGGCTGACTGTTAATTCGTCGACCTCGTCCCTTTCCTGCTCTCCTGCTGCCCGCTACTACGGAGTAGTGTATACTAGTAGTCGTATATACAGTACTACCATATGTAAGCTTTGTCTATGCCTGCAGGCGCTGCGTACTGTAGCGTAGCCGGTACCTTCGCGTGATGAGGCATGGTGATATGGGTAGCGTATGCTCTAGAGTCCACGATATCTTAGCTCGACACAGCCCTGGCCCGGCTTGATGCTCCTTGCCAAGATGTGGTACCTTGACTGAAACCGCGTACTGCAGTACTGGGTACTGCGGGACGGTACCGTAAGCCCGGCGCAAAGGCCGTAGCTCGAAGGTGCTTTGTACGCGCCACTGTTTCGTGGTCTCCGCCTTATCGTGGTGATGCTGACGGACTGACTTACGGTGCTGCTCACTATGCAGGAATCCAGGCTCGACGTGGGGACACACTGGCCTTCCTGCTGGTAACGAAGGGCGGGTTCTATATAACTCGACGAGGCCTGGCCCTCGACGTTGAAAGCAACTTTGGTCCCCTAACTCTTTCTTTTTTTCCTTGTGGTCTTGACGATTTTCACGAAACCGGGGTGTGTCCTCCGTTTTTACTATAGAGCTATAGAATCCATTTGTTCAACACACGAGGGTTCAAACAAGCCCTCTCCTCCAGCCTGTTATTCAACCTGCACATTCTTTGACGACCTGTGTTGTCGTTGTGTATATACTCTTCACCCACACCCATATTCATACACGTCTTCACCACCAAGATACCGAGTCAAAATGGCCATGTCACAACAAGAAATCGAGGCCATCCTCACCAAGGATGGCCCCATGCCCATTGCCATTATTGGTGTTTCAGGCAGATTCCCGGGAGATGCGACGACCCCAGACAAACTTTGGGATATGGTCTCCCAGGCGAGGAGTGCGTTGACCGACGTACCGAAAGATCGCTACAACATCGATGGATTCTACCACCCTAGTGCCGAGCACCAGGGAACAACAAGCACTCGAAAGGGCCACTTCATCTCCTCTGATGTTGGCCTATTCGATGCTCCTTTCTTCAAGATCTCTGCTCAGGAGGCCCACGCTATGGACCCCCAACAGAGACTTGCGCTCGAACTCTCATACGAGGCCTTGGAATCAGGTAAGGCTCAACGTCTTCCGCTAAAAGTTGGAGGGGCATAGTTGGCTAACGATGAACGTACAGCTGGCCTGACAATGGCCGACGTTGCCCAAGCCAAGATGGGATGTTACCTGGGCACCTGTGTCAGGGACTATGCCGCGATTCGTGCCATTGATCCCGACGACTACCCGTGAGTGCATGCGTCCAAAGGCTCCTCGAAGTTAAACTAACTCTTGTTCAGTCGTTACGAAGCCAACGGTTCTATGGGTACGGCCATGGTGTCTAACCGAATTTCCTGGTACTTCGATCTGAAGGGACCTAGCTTGACGCTTGACACCGCTTGCTCGTCGTCCCTTGTCTGCCTGCATTTAGCCATGCAGAGCATTCGCACTGGAGAGTCAAATATGGTATGCTTAGACACAAGATAATTTGCCTACACAACTTGATATTGACGTTTGATACAGGCTCTCGTTGGTGCCACTAACTTGATTTTGGCACCGCACACTTCCAACCATCTCAGCACCTTGTCGTTCTTATCTAAGGACGGCAAGTCCCAGTCATTCGACCACAAGGCTAACGGTTACTCCCGTGGTGAAGGTGTTTCCTTCATCGTCGTTAAGTCTTTGGCCGAAGCTTTGAGAGATGGTGACTGTATTCGCGCGGTCGTTCGAGGAACCTCGGTGACCCACGACGGTCGAACTCCCGGTATCAACTTGCCTTCTGCCAAGTCGCAGGAGGACTTGATCCGTGCCGCGTACGCTAACGCGAATTTGAGTCCCGAGAGCACCACGTACTTCGAGGCTCACGGTCCCGGTACACCTGCCGGTGACCCGTTGGAGACTTCGGCTATTTCCAAAGTCTTCAGCAAATACCATTCTGCTGACTTCCCGCTCTATGTTGGGTCCGTCAAGTCCAACATCGGTCACTTGGAAGCAGCTGCTGGTATTGCCGGTCTTACTAAAGCTATCTATGCTCTCGAAAAGGGTCAAATTCCTCCCAACATCTGGTTTGAAAGAGTCAACCCTAAGATTCTGCTCAAGGAATGGAACCTTTCCGTTCCCACCGAACTTCTCCCTTGGCCTACCGATGGCCTACGACGTGCTAGTGTCAACTCTTTCGGATACGGTGGTACTAACGCTCATTGTATCATTGATGATGCTTACCATTACCTCACTAGCCGCGGCCTCACTGGACGACACAACACTACCCCAACCGTCCCTCGACCTGCCCTTCTCACCCCTGAAGCAGAGGTCCCTACCTCTATGGCATCTTCGGCTTTCGCCACTAGTGTCATGAACTCTGAAGCTGTTAGCACAGAAGGCACCACCACTCCCGCGTCTGAGGTTGGCAGCGTGGAAGACCTCGGAGTTATTTCTTCCACCCCGCAGCTCCTTGTCTGGTCGCATCACGAGCAGAACGGTATTGCGAGAACCGCCAAGGATCTGCAGGCCTACCTGAGGGAAGGAAATGTCCTCGCTACTGAGGCTCCCACTCACCTCAAGCGCCTAGCTTACACGCTATCAGCACGCCGATCTCGTCATGCCTGGGCCTCCTTTATTGTTGCCTCGGATCTTACGGAGGCTATTAAGGAATTTGATACTCCTGCTAAGCACCTTCGTCCGTCGGACAACCTTACCTCAGTATGGATCTTCACCGGCCAGGGTGCTCAGTGGTTCGGGATGGGCCGAGAACTTATGGCTTATCGCACCTACCGTACTCGCATCGAAGAAGCTGCTGCTCACCTCAAATCGCTCGGCTGTGAGTGGGATCTCGTCGAGGAGCTTGGAAAGAGCCAGGCCGACTCGCGAGTCAACGAACCCCAGATCAGTCAACCCGCTTGCACTGCTGTTCAGGTGGGCCTCGTCGACTTGCTGAAGGAATGGGGTGCCGCCCCTGACTTTACCGTCGGCCACTCTAGTGGTGAGATCGGTGCCGCGTACGCCAAGGGTGCCCTTTCACGCGAGGCTGCCTGGACCGTTGCCTACCACCGTGGTCGTCTATCTGCCAGCCTTAACATTACCGGCGCCATGTTGGCTGTTGCTCTAGGAGAGGAGGGTGTTCAGCCTTTCATCGATCAGTGCACTTCTGACCCCAAACCAGTCATTGCTTGCGTGAACAGCCCTGAAAGCGTGACCCTCTCTGGTAGTGTGGAAGGTATTGATGAGGTGCTTAACATTATTGGCAGCCAGGCCTGGGCCAGGAAGCTACTGGTCAAGACCCCTTACCACAGTCCTTTCATGAGGAAACTGGCTGAGCCTTACTACGAGTCTATGAAGGGTATCACCGGTGGCGAAGCTACTAATACTCGCATGTTCTCCTCCGTTACTGGCAAAGAGATTGACGATGCCGGCCTTCTAAACCCACAATATTGGGTCGACAACATGGTTAACTGCGTCCGTTTCAGCCCTGCTCTGACTGGCATCCTGAGTGAGCCTATTGTTTCTGGCAAGCCCGTTGTGTTGATGGAGGTTGGACCTCACGGTGCCCTTCAGGGACCCGTCAAACAGGTTATCAAGGCTTTAGCAACACAACCATCAGAGATGAATTTATTTAGCCTACTCACTCGTAAGGAGGATGCTATCCGTACGACTCTCAAGGGTGTCGGTATCCTGTTCCAGAAAGGTCTACCTGTTGATGTTAGCAAGGCCAACCAACTCGACTCTAAGCAGGAGTCTCCAAGCTTCCTTGTTGACCTGCCGCCTTTCTCCTGGAACCACAACACCAGGTTCTGGTATGAGACTGCTTTGTCATATGCTTATAAGAACCGAAGTGAGCCTAAGCACGATATCTTGGGTTCTCGCGATATCTTCTCTGGCGATGCCGAGCCCGCTTGGCGTAACTACTTACGCACCTCCGAGATTCCTTGGGCTCGACACCACGGTGTACAAGATATCTTCCTATTCTCCGCTGCAGGCTTCCTAACCATGGTTGTTGAGGCCATGCGCCAAATTGCTGAGCCTGGCAAAGTCGTCGAGGGTGTCCAATTCCGAGATGTTTTCCCTGGGGCACCGATCATTCTGACTGACAACGAGGACCAGCCTGTCGAGACCAAGCTTCAGCTCCGTAACTGGCGTCTTGCTTCGCGATCTCTCACGACCTACTGGAAAGAGTTCTCCATCTCTAGCCGTACTCGCGATGGCACCTGGACTCAGCACAGCACTGGTCTCGTCTCGCTGAAATATGCGGCCGACAACCACGCCACCAGCTTTGCCGACGAGCAAGCCGCCAACAACGAGGTTTATAAGAACGAATATGCTCGCATCCAGGGTTCTCAGTTGACTCCCCACACCGGTGAGGAGTTCTACTCCAAGTTTGAGAAACTTGGTATGCGCTGGGGCGAAACATTTAAGACCTTGAAAGAATCGCGCACTGCTGGTAACGCCGTCGTGGCCACTCTCGAGGTTCCGGACACTAAATCTTGGATGCCTGCCCACGTAGAGTCGTCTTACGTTATTCACCCCGCTACCCTTGACGGTATCTTCCACGTCCTTCTAGCCGCTGAGGGTGTTGAGAAGATCACTGTTCCTAAGTATATCGAGCGTATCTATGTCTCCACTAAGCTGCCAACAGCAGTCGGCTCGAAACTAACTGGTTATGCCGAGATCAAGGAGAAGTGGGCTGATGGCACCAACGGAACTGTCGTCCTCTCCGACGACAAGTGGGCTGAGCCTCTGCTCATCTTTGAGGGCTTGAAATCCACCGACTACAACTCTGACGCCAAAGATGACGAAAAAGATGAGGCCAAGATCAAGGCTGTTCGCAAATTGGGTGCCTACTCGACCTGGCACGTTGATGTCGAGAATTCTCCTGACGCTTTGAAGGAGATACTTACCGATGCTGTCAACAAGGCTCCCCAGGTGCCATACAGTGAGGTCTACGATCTCGAGTGGTGTGCATACATTGTCTGCAAGAGAATGGCCCAACGTTTCACCGACGAAGATGCCAAGCGCATGGCGCCTCACCATCTTATTTTCTACAACTACATGAAGAACCAGGTGAAGCTCGCCAGCGAAAACAAGCTTCCTTGCCAGACTCCTGAGTGGTTGTCATCCAGCAAGGAGACCGAGGACGAGGTACTTGCACGTGCCGCAGCTACTAGCCTTGAGGGTAAAATGATGGTCCGCATCAGCGATAACATTGAGAGCGTGCTTCTAGGCGAGATCGAACCTTGGGAGCTTATGAACCACGACAACGCTCTCAACGAGATGTACCGCTATGGTCTTTCCGACGAGCGAACTCCTGCTGTCCAATGCGAGTACATCAAGCGCCTGGCCGCGAAGAAGCCTCTCCGCATCCTTGAAATCGGTGCCGGTACCGGTTCTGCTACCAGCCGTATCTTTGCCGCTTTGGGCGAAAACATCCCCGGCAAGCTTACTAAGTACACCTACACTGATATCTCCGGTTCTTTCTTCGCTGAGGCTGCCGAGGAGTTCAAAGAGTACCGCTCTCTGATGGACTTCAAGGTCTTGAACGTTGAGAACGAGCCTGCCGCACAGGGTTTCGAGGAGGGCAGTTACGATGTCGTTGTCGCCTTCCAAGTCCTGCACGCCACTTCAAAGATCAGCACCACCCTAGCTAATGCCCGCAGACTTCTTAAGCCTGGTGGTAAGCTAATCGTTACTGAGTTAACGAGCAAGATTGGTAGACGTTCGGCTGTCTTCGGTCTGCTCGCTGGTTGGTGGCTTGGTGAGGATGACGACCGACACTGGGGTCCTGAGCTTTCTGAAGAAGGCTGGGAGGAACGTCTTAAATCTGTGGGATTCACTGGTGCTGATCTATGCTTCCGTGACCGTGACGACATTGGCTGGTCGTCTTCACTCGTCGCCTCTACCAACCCTATCGAGCCTAAGATTTCCCCACTCAACAACGTTACCATCGTCACTGGTTCCGATGAGTCTGCTCAGGCCAAGGGTCTTGTTGAAGAATTGACCAAGAAACTCACCGCTAAGGGTGCTACTGTTGACAAGAAGACACTCACTGAAGCTGCTGAGGCTGACTTGACCAAGAGCCGTGTTATTGTTGCCGCTGAGGTTGAGAAGTCCGTCCTGACAGCTATGGATGAAGCGCAGTACACGGCTGTGAAAAACATTCTCCTCCGATCTGACGGAACCGTCTGGCTCACCCAAGGTGGTGCTACCATTGATGCCCAACGACCTGTGCTCAACATGATCACTGGCTTAGCTCGTACTGTACGTGGTGAAGATCCTGAGGTCCGCCTCATCACCCTCGATCTGGACCCCAATGTGTCACTCGACGATGCTTCCACCACTAGTACGATCCTAAAGGTGCTAGATATCCAGGGCGATGCCGCAAACAACGAGCATGAATTTGCCGCTCGTAAGGGTGCTCTCCACGTCCTTCGTCTCAGCACTGATGAGAACCTGAGCCGACTGCTTGAGCCTAGCGAGGATAACGAGAACGCACTCTCCCTCCAGCCCCTCAAGCAGGCCAACCGTGCTCTCAAACTTGGCCTCAAGGCCACTGGTGAGCTCGACAGTTTCTTCTTCAGCGACGACGCCGAGCACGAGAAGCCTCTCGGCGATTCGGAGATCGAGATCGAAGTCAAGGCAGTCGGTCTCGACCAATTCGATATGGTTGTGGCTGTTGGTCAAATCTGGGACGTTAGCCTTGGTATTGAATGCTCTGGTGTCGTTACTCGCCTCGGCAAGGACGTCTCTGGCTACGCTGTTGGTGACCGTGTTCTGACCGTCGCCAACGGGTGGTACAGAACTTACGTTCGAAACGGGCAGGAGAACTTCCAGAAGCTTCCTGAGTCCATGTCCTTCGAAGAAGGTGCCTCGCTGATGATCTCTTACGGTACTGCGGCCTACAGTGTGTACAACGCCGCCCGCCTTGAGGCTGGTGAGACCATCTTGATCCACTCTGCTGCTGATGTTGTCGGCCAGGGCGCGATCCAGATGGCTCAACACGTCGGCGCTGAGGTTATCGTCACTGTCTCTTCCGAGACTGAGAAGAACCTGCTCAAAGAGAAGTATGGCATTCCTGATGACCATATCTTCAGCAACAAGGATGCTGGCTTCGTTCAGGGTATCAAGCGTATCACCAGGGGAGAGGGTGTCCAGGTTGTCATCAACTCGCTCACGGGCGAGTTGCTCCGCCAGACTTGGCACTGTATTGCTCCATTCGGTCGATTTATCGAGCTGGGTGTCAAGGATATCAAGTCCAACACGGGTCTTGACATGGTACCGTTCCTTAACAATGCGACGTTCACTGGTGTCAACATCCTGCAAATGTACCGCACCAACAAGCGCGTCTTCAGCAAGCTCCTGGCGGATGTATTGAAGTACTATGCCGAGGGTGTGTTCAAACTTGTGCCGCTCAACATCAGGAAGTTCTCCGAAATTTCCGACGCTTTCCGCATCCTGCAGTCCCGCCGCTCCCTAGGCAAGGTTGTACTCCAGGTCGTTGACGATGATCTCGTTCCCGTCACGCGTGGCAAGAAGACTGAGCTGAAGCTCAATCCTAACGCTACCTATCTCATCCCTGGTGGTACCGGTGGTCTCGGTCGCGCCATGCTCACTTGGATGGCTGACAAGGGTGCGAAGTACTTCGCTCTTACCTCGCGCTCCGGTGACAAGAATCCCGAGGTCAAAGCTCTCCTCGCCGAGCTCGCCGCAAGAGGTGTACAGACTCGCGTCTTTGCCACCGATATTGGAGAGGAGGCAGAATGTGCTAGAGTGCTTGAGGAGATGGCCAAGAGCGACTTCCCACCCATCAAGGGTACAGTTGTTCTAGCTATGAACGTTAAGGTAAGCTATTTCCTGATACCTCATTAACATTGTCGACATATCCGCTAACACCTGTCCTTAGGATTCTATGTTCGAGACTATGCCTCTTGATGCTTGGAATGGTGCTATCCGGCCCAAGTACTACGTGACCACCAACCTGCACAACCAGCTGCCCAAGGACCTTGACTTCTTCATCACACTGTCTTCTTCCGCCGGTCAAATTGGCTCTATCGCTCAGAGCAACTACAACGCCGGTAACGTATACCAGGATGCCCTCACATACCACCGTCGCACTCTGGGTCTAAGCGCTACGTCGATCGACCTCGGCTGGATGGGTGACATCGGTTTCGTGTCAGAGCAAGGTAAAGTGCCTGAGATCGTCGCCTGCGGTGCGCCGCAGATCGGCTCTGCCCAGCTGTGGGCAATCCTCGAAGAGGCTATGGCGGGCGAAATCCGCAACCAGCCCACCCTTGGTCTAGCGAGCGGTGGTCTCGTCAAGGCCAACGGCTTCGACGAACCATACTGGTTCGCCGATGCCCGCTTTGGACCTCTCCGAGCCTATGACTCGGCTACCCAGAACACCAAGTCCAACAAGAACAGTGGTGCGACCATCGACCTTGCCGCCGTCCTCGGCGCAGCCAAGACGATGGCTGATGCCACCAAGGTGGTCTGCCAGGGCCTCATGCTCAAGCTTGCCAAGGGTCTCATGATGGAGCTCGAGGACCTCGACCCGGCCCGTCCCATCAACACCTACGGTGTCGACTCCCTCATCGCCGTCGACATCCGTGCCTGGGCCCTCAAGGACCTCCAGGGCGTGATCCACGTCTCGGAAATCCTCAAGAACCAGCCTATGATCGACCTTGCGCAGCACATTGCTTCCAAGTCGAAATTCCTGCCCGCTGCTCTTCAGCCAAAGGCATAAACAACTACGCACAGTAAATGATGAAAGAACGGAGAAGACTTGTTGTACATAGACACATCTTCATAGATGTTCATGTTTTCTGTATTTAGACTCTAGGGGAATACCCTTGCTTTTTTGGAGTTTGGGGTTGCATAGGTAGATTTTCCTTTGTATATTGCATGAGCATATGAGCGTTAGATAGCGATGATTTTATGACACAAGACCACATTTCAAACAAATTTCTTTCAGCTTTCAATGTGTACGTGAACAAATAAACCTCTAAGGCTGTTGATGATATAACTCACTTATCAAGAGTGAGACCTGCTTGTCTATGAGAAACTGGGAAGTGTCACTGGGCTACCACTGTAGCTAAGTGGTGCGACCCCTTAGAAGTCGGACACTATCGTGCGCCGAGAACTCTGATATACTCTATCGCTGATTGCCATATCTGTTTGACTTGTCGGAACTTTGTTCAAACACCAGTACCGTCACAGTGTAGCTCATCATCGGCTTATCCTGGACAAGAACGGCTAAGAGAAGTTGTGAAGCAAGCAATCAGCGACAGATAATTGTCCCTAGCCAACTATTGTAACGTTTCCTTGTCACGCGACGATCACGGCCAGCGCAGCAAAATTTACTACAGGTACAGCGGCCATGTGGTCTTCATCAAAGCCATTAAAAGGATGCGTACGCGAAGGAAGAGAGCTATTATATCACGATGAATGGACTACCTACACGGGAAGTGGAAGAGGGATAAATGTAACGACCGGCGGTAAGAGGCATAGATCATAATAACCGTAAAGTTCTCACTTGCTTCCATAATCGGCGTTAAAAAAAGGAATTACTCTGGAGCACAAGATAGAGGAAGACTCGACTGTAACAAGAGTCCTGGCGAAGCCAGTTACTTGTCCAAGCTCACCTACAATAAAATGTGCCCGTGTACAATTTGTTGTTGGAAGAAGAAAAGGAAAGCAAATATGGAACGAAAATTGAGATTGATTAAATGCGATACAGGCAGCGGGTCCACCTTTCCTAGCAGTGTCAGTGTTGGCCCGAGCTTTGAGATGAAAGGCGCAAGGTACCCGGGTACTCGGGGTGGATCCGGGCAAAGCTATCGAGACCAATGATGAGGCTCGCGAAATAATCGCCCGCTTAAGTGACTAGCGCTACGAGGTTTGACGCCACCAGCCAATAATGGCTCGTGCTGTGTAATCCATCCGTTCATCCAATGCTCTAATAGCGAGCGAGCGAGCCATTCAAGAGAAAGGACGTCAACACATCGAGCCGCCACCCGCGCACCCCCTCCGGTCAACTCCCTCTCCCCTCTACCTCATATCCCGTCGGGACGACACGATGCTTCGACACACTCTGGCTCGTTCGGCTTGGCGGACGCCGCGGCAGGCCGCCGCTCGAGCCTCGAGAGCTTTTTCCGCCTCGCAGCAGCGCCCGGCCGAGGTCGAGCTCACAGTTGGTCAGTCACCGCCACCACCGGCCCGCGAACACACGGCTTTGGAACGCTTGCTAACGGGCCTCTAGATGGAAAGAAGGTGTCAATCGAAGGTACGCACAGGCGACTTGACCGTTTGGCCGGTACGAGTAGCCAGCAAGCATGGCACCACTAACGGCGCATGATAACAGCCGGGTCGGCGTTGATCCAAGCTTGCGAGAAGGCAGGCGTCACAATTCCCAGGTCAGCAAAACTCCTCCGGCGCATTGCAGAAGATGCTGCTTGAGGACATTGCTAACATGATTGTTCCCAGATATTGCTACCACGAGTACGGAAATCACCTCACCTCCTGCTCGGCTGTCCGCACCCCGCCCATCCGTCTTGCTAACAATATCGCTCAGAAAACTAATGATCGCCGGTAACTGTCGTATGTGTCTCGTCGAAGTCGAACGCGCTCCCAAACCCGTCGCCTCATGCGCCTGGCCCGTACAGCCCGGCATGGTGGTGAAGACCAACTCACCGCTCACCCACAAAGCCAGAGAAGGAGTCATGGAGTTCCTGCTGGCCAACCACCCCCTGGACTGCCCTATCTGCGACCAAGGTGGCGAGTGTGACCTTCAGGACCAGTCCATGCGGTACGGTGGCGACAGGGGCCGATTCCACGAAGTCGGTGGCAAGCGAGCTGTGGAGGACAAGAACATCGGCCCCCTAATCAAGACCTCGATGAACCGATGCATCCACTGCACGAGGTGTATTCGATTCGCCAACGATGTCGCTGGTGCCCCCGAGATGGGTTCCTTCGGTCGTGGCAACGATATCCAGATCGGCACCTACCTCGAACAGAACCTCGATTCGGAAATGTCCGGTAACGTTATCGATCTCTGCCCTGTTGGTGCTCTCACGTCGAAGCCATACGCTTTCCGTGCTCGTCCTTGGGAGCTGAAGAAGACCGAGTCTATTGATGTGTTGGATGGCTTGGGATCGGCAATTCGTGTCGACAGCCGTGGCCTCGAGGTCTTACGTGTCCAGCCCCGCCTGAACGACGATGTAAACGAGGAGTGGATTAATGACAAGACCCGCTTTGCCTGTGATGGTCTGAAGACTCAGCGCCTCACGATGCCCCTGGTCCGGAGAAACGACAAATTCGAACCCGCTACTTGGGAACAAGCTCTCACTGAGATAGGCGCCGCTTACCAGCATCTTGCGCCCAAGCCAAACGAGTTCAAGGTCATCGCCGGTGAGCTGACGGAAGTCGAATCAATGGTGGCTATGAAGGATCTAGCGAACAAACTTGGCCACGACAACTTCGCCCTCGATATGCCTTCCGGAAGCCAGCCCCTCGCCCACGGTATAGATGTTCGCTCCAACTATCTCTTCAACTCGAAGATCTGGGGTGTAGAAGATGTTGATTGCTTGCTTCTTGTTGGAACCAACCCGAGGCACGAAGCTGCTGGTCTAAATGCACGTATCCGAAAGCAATGGTTGCGGTCAGACTTGGAGATCGGTGTTGTCGGCGAGACTTGGGAGTCAACCTTTGAGTTTGAACACCTCGGTACCGATATTGCCGCTCTGAAGAAGGCCCTTGCTGGTCCCTTCGGAAAGAAGCTGCAAGCAGCGAAGAAGCCTATGATCGTTGTCGGCTCTGGTGTTACCGAACATCCCGATGCTAAGGCTTTCTATGAGCTCATTGGCTCCTTCGTTGATAAGAATGCTGCCAACTTCTTGACCGAGGAGCACAACGGTTTCAACATCCTGCAACGAGCTGCTTCAAGGGCAGGCGCTTTCGAGGTTGGCTTTACGACACCTTCTCCCGCAGTTGCAGAGACTAAGCCTAAATTCATCTGGCTCCTCGGCGCTGATGAGTTCGCCGATGCTGATATCCCGAAGGATGCCTTTGTTGTCTACCAGGGCCACCACGGTGACCGGGGGGCTCAGATCGCCGACATCGTTCTGCCAGGCGCCGCATACACGGAGAAGGCCGGCACATATGTCAACACCGAAGGACGGGTACAGATGACTCGTGCCGCCACCTCATTGCCAGGCGCTGCTCGCACAGACTGGAAGATTATCCGTGCTGTCAGTGAATTCCTCGGCGCTCCCCTTCCTTATGATGACGTTGCGATGCTGCGAGACAGGATGGTTGAGATCAGTCCCGCGCTTGCCGCCTACGATATTGTCGAGCCCATATCACTGCAGCAACTCAGCAAGGTACAGTTGGTAGATCAAAATAAGGGCTCAAAGCCCACTGGCGAGCCTCTTAAGAAGGTTATCAACGACTTCTACTTCACAGACGTTATCTCGAGGAGGTGAGTAGAAGATTCCTTACACATTATTTATTCTATGCCTTTACTGACGCAGCCCACTAGTTCACCCACAATGGCACGTTGTTCAGCTGCCAAGGCGACTGGAAACCCTGACACGAACTTTATGGCGCCCGGCATGAGTGAGGATAAGCCTATGGGACAGGTTGCTTACGGCGTATAAATAGGATAATAGTGGCCAAAGATCGACCGATACATAACCGGCGGGAAAGAACCATAGATGCGGAATATTTGCCGCAAAAGTTCGTTTATCAAAGAACATTCACCATTATAAAGAGCTAGGGAGAGGGACTCGTCATTTTCGCTTTGTCGCCGCTAAGTTGAGGGGGTTATGCACTGCGCCATGGGTAGCAAATGTACATATATCGCATCGTTATTACCATCCGGGAGTTACAAGAGATGGCAAAGAAGTAGTAGAAGTGGCGAGAGGAAGATTAAGGAGAAGGTGAATCGTACATTGAAAGTTATCTCTCTTTCTTCCCTTTGGCTTGTGATACCAGTTGTTGACTTGTGCCCTATTTCTTCAGAGGGCGATATTTACCAATTCTCATCGATGCTTTCACGCAGGCGCATATTAGCCGCGATCTACATTCAATGCCGGCGACATTAGGCCTATTCGCCATAGCACTTCCTTCTCCCGATGAATACTCAAGAAGCAGAGATTCACATCCGCAGTACATGAAATGCGTAATTTGGAGTGAACAGTGGTGGACAGAGTTAGCTCCTCATAATAAAGTGTTCTCGCCGAATCAGGATACTTTTGAATGTAATAGTGCGTAATCTGAAGAGTACTCTGTCTAGTTAAGGGATCCATATGAATCTCCGTAAATCCTGGGAAGATGCCCTGAAAAGAAGGACACGCGGGGAGAGACGAGGCTTATTGTTTGGAATATCAGTGAATGAAGATGTGCCCGTTCAACTGGGACATGGTATCAGTATCTAGTTAAAAGACATTTCTAAAACCTCGAATTTTAGGCTCCTCTACGGCGGCAAGGGACAAAACATATAACTGTTTCCGAGGTGAAATGGAGTATAGTCTCAAAAACAGTGCAACGGGCCTGATACCTCTCATTTGAACATAACTTTATACGCAGAGAGTGTAAGAAAACTTTTGGTTAGTACAAACTATAGCCTATGTAACACTGCTTCTTCATAGCGCAAAATACAAGAGCTCAGGGATCTTCTCCTTCATTATGTTTAGCCCTGCTCACCCTTTCCCAGCTCGCCGAATTTTCTTTTCATAATAACAATTGAAAAACTGCAACCTGAATTCTCCAATGACCAACACAGAGTATTTAATTCTTTGCAGAATGTTCTACGCGGTTGAGATTGAGGAAACCATCCACGCAACTATATGGGACAATACGTCATGACCGTGCCGGATTATGGCACTTTGAGTGAACGGAAGATTAAAACCTACTCAGCTCGACCGAGGTGTTGGAACCTAGGTTCAGCGGTGAGTAGGACGGCGACTTGTTCCGAACGACGCCATATCGCAACATCCATAACCATGATGTTTCCAAAGCACCCAGGCAAGGCAGTAGCCTGCTGGGCGTAGGATGTCGTAGAGGTATGATTTGTAAATCGTCTGCTCCAGATGATATTCCTGTGCGACTTGACATATGTTGATCGCTCCGAACAACAATCGAGCTCAAATTCGTCGAGGTATTGTTAGTTCGGAAGCTGACTATTAGAAACAAGAAATTCTTTATCGCAATGAAGGCAAAACAACAGACACTGGCATGTTGCAAAGTCACGGCTGGTGGAGAAGAGCAATGGCCCACCATCGTAACATCAATCGAGTAAATATGCCTTTGTAAGAGCGAGTGCGATTATTGGTACGCACGGCCGCCATAGCGAGGTCCTGCGGGCATGCGGCCAACACTAGGTCCGACACCAGGACCAGGTCGCGTGGCAATGGCAGGGTTCGTACAGAGCATACCGACTCTACTCCCAAACTTGGATCCGCGTAGAGATACCATGTGCTTGCGGATATGAGCAGCAACGATCTCCTTGTGCTGTGGGTTGGCATGTTGTAGAATCCATTGGATCAGATAGTTACCGTATTGGTCGCTTGCGATATCAATCAAGGGAATGCGAGGGCGATCAATACGACCCTCACAGACTCGATCAAGGTAACGCGTCAGAAATTCTGCTCCCCCAATCTTCAAGCATTTCTCGACTACCTTGGAGGCGTACTGATCCATGCTGTATTCAGCCGCATAGCGGATTACATGATCAATCGCTCTGCTGCGGTCGGCCGGTGCGCCGTGCTCACAGATATGTTGGATACACCAGTTGCCGAACTGTCCATGCGCAACAATATCAATATTGCTCAGTACTTCCTCGATACAAGGTCTCTAAGTGATTATTAGCATTACCATACGGATATAAACCTTTAAGTGAGGGACAACGGACCTTGTCTTCCTCAAGACAATTCTCAAAGATATTCTGGACAACGAGGCTCCCAGTCTCGCCAAGAGCAACCTCGTGCCACATACCACGCAGCGCTTCATTCACGTATTTCATGATCTGAGGCGGGGATTCAGTCCATCTGAGTTCGAAGAGCTTCTGCCAAACATGACAGGCGTAACGATGAATGACGGTCTCGGGAATACGACGTAGGAGCTCATGAACCATTATGGCTTTATAGTCTTCTGGGACCGAATCAAAAGCCTTTTGCACCACATGGCACCCAAAAGGGTCCATGGATAAGGTGAGCGTACAACCTCTAATGGCTTCTGCAATCTTTATGACTTGCTCCGGGGTGCCATGCTCAAAGCATCGTTGCACCAAAAAGTTTCCGAAGCGGTTGACCATCAGAGGATAAGCTTGGGCAACAATCGCCTCGACGATCTCGTACTTCTGGTCCGGAGTCCCAACCTTAAGCTTCTGTTGGAGGAAAATAGAAGCTTGTTGATCGTTACTGCATACAATCTTGTCGACGATATACTTCCAGTTGCAGTTGACATTACGGTCTAGCAGTCGGCGGTAGTTCAGCGGCTCGGTCGTAGGAAGATATGTTTGTCCCTCAGTTGAGGTCGCCTATAGTGGTCTGAGGTTAGATCAAACATTACCCGGAATATTGCGGGTATCAAACTTACTTCAGACTTCCACGGTCCAGCATTGACTGACATCGAAGTAAATTCGCTAGCAAGGGGAGAGAGAGGAGTACCAACTGGCGTTGGCTGAAAGCTAGAATACAATCCGGCGCCCATGCCATTTTGCGAGCCACCTGATGTAATTGCACCAGGATCATACTGACCTTGGGGATAAGGATATCCACTATAAGCCTGGCTATGATAACCTTGCCCGGTGCCAGGAAAACTTTGACCGCCAAAGCGAGTATCGAAACGGTTACCCCGTCTACTACCAGGAGGCTTTATAGTGAAGTCAAAATCTGGGGTCAACCGTTCAGGCCGGAAGCTGCTGGTGATAGCAGGCTCGTAAGACGGGCTAGGCTCGACATAGCTGTGACTTGCAGCTCGTCCAACCCACGGCCCGTTCAACGGCATCTCAGGAGGAGGAGGAGGGGCTCCGCCTGAGCCAAGGGTTCTCGGAGCTTGTTTGATACCTCCCCAGATATTGCGATAACGATTGAAGCCAGTGGCCGAGAGAGCATCGCTGGTGTCAGATCGACTGTCGTCATAGCCAGACCAAGGCTGGCCGCCGTCCCTATTGATGTACTGTGTATTGGCGTTGGTAGGATGGAGGCTATTAGTACGTGACACAGTGGGTGCAGATTGGTTGCCACTGGAGAACCCAGTATCAACTGGAGAGATGCTGGTCGGCTGGTCTAGGCCCAAGTGCCCATGGCGACTCGAAGCAAGTTCTTGGTCAAGACGAGTTATCTTGTTCTGAGCCTGGGCGAGCTCGAACTTGAGGCGCATTACCTCTTCATCGCTGATTGCGGACTCGTTCATCGTAGCACTAGCAGGTCGGATAGCGGGGACCGTGTTTCCGAAGTCCTCGGTGGCAGGAGTAATTGGCACAGAGCTGCTGGTTGCTGTATGTTCCAACTTTGAAGCGTCACTAGCATCTGCCGAATAAGTGAAAGCGCTGCCAATGGGAGGAAGACCGGATAGTTGGCGGACGAGTCTGGACGGGGTAGGGTTGGTCATGCCCGTTTCTGGGATCTCAGAAGGACCAAAAGATTCGAAGTTAAGCTTGTTCCTCTGTACCGAGATCAGCTGGGGAATGTTGTTAGACTGAGTCGATTCACTGACACTGACCTTAGGACAGCTTTGATTGACTAGCGACGAGGTAGAGAGAATGCCGGGGGATCTCTTCTGTGAGGGTGGGCCGTCAGGTTCCTGTTTGTTGTGTCGGTTAGTTCCGATCAAAGAGAGTATAAGTATGACTGATGGACACAGCTATCTGGGAGTGGTGGGTGATATGGTCTGGCTACGAGTAGCAGATGCTTTAGCGTAGAGTGACATGAAAGCCGAACAACATAACCATAGCTGCACTTACAAAAACCAGGAGGGACTTGAGCTGGTCACTTACAGCGGCAATAGAGAAATCCTCCTTGCCGACCTTGATGTTCTCATCCATCTGGATTGTCTTGGATGCCGGAGTACGGCGAAGAGTCGGAGATCCAGTGGAACGGGCCACAGACATGGTATTACTGCTTGATCTAGGCAGCTCTTAACTCCAGGTTGATATAAGGTGTTGTAGGGCCGTGATCGAAGGAGACGGCGTGTTTCAGTCGAGTTTCTCACTACCCACACACGGTTGACAGATGAAAGATATGCCAGGATAGCAAAGATTAGATCTTTTGGCGGCGAGAGACGCCAGGATGAGTGGCAAGTAGTGGCTAGATGATGGAGATGGATGTGGATTGGAATTCGAATGAGAGGACGAAAAGATGACAATCCACGGCGAGATAACGATCAAAACAACTCGGTGGCTGTAGTTCCACAGGACAGAGCTCAGAACATTATATATGCAAGGAAGCTACCTCGGGACGAAATGTTCGAGATTAAGTGCGAGAAGGCGTTGGCAGCTAGACAGCGTCGATGTTAGAAGGATGTGCGTACTAGCTTACCTAACCTGAGGCAAGGGCCTAGGATGTATGTAGATCGGTAACTGGCCCTTGAGATGGTAAGAAGAGAGCACACCTTATATACGCGGAAGTGGCAGTAGCTGCACGCCTGGGAATATTTGGGGAACTGGCAAGATCATACGTAGATGGTAGAGGTTCCAGGCTTGGAACCTGTTAGGCGTGACAGCTAATCTAAGGCAGCTTGCCCATGTAGACACCTGCTAGATCGCTAAATTTCAGATAATCTAGAGACAGAGAGCGCTAGATAGCCCAGGCAGTCGAAGAGGCAGTTAGTTTATGGAGGTGGCGTGTGAGGGTAATAGGCAGTGAGTGTTGTTGGGGGGTCGCTGTACCTCGTTAATATGTAGGAAGGAGGAAGGTGGAGGTAGGTGGGCTAGAAAAGGGGTCTCTTGATTGAGTCGGTGGGAGGGTTGATGCAGGGGGAGAAAGAAATATAGAAAAGGGAGAACAGGTGCGGTGCGTGGTGTGAAGAATGCTAGATGTGTGATAGGTGTTAGGGGAAACAGGAAGGCCGAGATAGTCGAGTGAGTCGAGGCAGGTACCTACCTACTAGTACTTGAAGATACGCACACATGCAGGTGCAAATACATAGGACAAATAGGTGCAGCAGAAATTAATAGGGAGTGTAGGTATGTGTGGCGAGTGCATACCTAGGTAGCAGGTGTGATGCCCTTGCCGTGGCAAACCAAGGCTAGGAGTTGAATGGAAACTGCGATGGCGAAGACGGCCATAATTGTGTACTATTGTGTAGCACCATTACCTGGCCTGTTACCTGACCTCCCAGCTGAGAGGCAGGTACTACCATGCAAACATACATATCTGACGTGCGACCTCCAGTTCGATCTTCATATTTGCGGTAGTGAGACTACAGCTAGACTACCTACCTACCTTATTCTTTTCTCCTGATTCCCCAGATCAATTGGCCACTTACCAGGACGAACATTGAATTGACCGGCACTTATTGCCACATCTATCTCGTGCACACAATGTTCGCTCGGGTACAGGGCGACATCTTGGCTAAGATCTAGTCGAGGACGCAGGAGGCACAACTCGATCTAGCTTCATTTCCATGGTACACGCGAGCTACCTGGTTAAGCCCGGGGCAATGAGCTTCTCGCCCGCTGACCTAAATCTTGTAGCTGATAGCCCCGGCGAGGTGTGGGTTGTGCGTTGGCGGTACTGCTATAAAGAAGCACTACGTTGCACAATGACAATGCAGGGTGAATATAGGTACCTGTCTAGATACCTAACGCCAAACTATCTAGGGCTGTTTGTACTGCGATTATTTCAGCTACGTGCCTATCTCGGTTTTCGGCTGGCTAGCGAAGATGATGTGAGGCAAGCGCAGGAGAGAACTTGAGTTAATTGTGACCAGCACCAGCGTAATAAATAGGGGGTAGCATTTAGCCTTTACTACGAGCACTTGGTGTCGATATTGACGCATTTTAGAGGCCTTGAATTTACATGAAATGAGCACCTTACTACTCCAGTTAAGTACGTGGCAATGCATATAATTCTCAGCCGCTTCTTTCAGTCGACTATATTGGAACATGCGAGTTCTTCTACCATATGGAGGTTGTCCTGAAGGTCCATTCTATTATCATCGTCAATAGTCCCGTGAGCCCATCCGCACGCGGCCTGTCGCTGCAAAATTCCAGGAATAATTGTAGTTGGGTCCAGGTGAACATAGGTTGCGTCAACACCGGCGCATATGGTCGCGGGAGGAGGCTCCGAGAGTCCTTTCAAAATGACTCGAGTCTCCGTCCTTGATTCTCACATCGAGACTCTTTCTGTCTATCGTTCGTGGACATCATGATTGTTATACATGTCGATAATACAAGTGTCAGGTTATAGGGAGCGTCAGTCTTATTTTCCTTTCTTCTCTTTCTGCTCTTCACGGCAGTGTTAGCATCCAGGACTGAGGACTGCGGGAGGGATATACTTAAAGGAGGAGCGTACCTGGCGCATCGCGCTTCTTCTTCGGTGCACCTTTTCCACGTTGTCTCCGACTAGAAAAACGGTTAGCATTTGGCATGCGACGTGCAACAGAAGTACACAAGCAACTTGCCCTGCCAAGTGTTCCTGTCGATCTTCCTCCTCCTCATTTAATGTCTCCAGTCCCAAACTCCTGAATTCCTTTTCTAATGTATTGATCGTGGGCCCTCTAGGAGGATAGTATTTCGCTAGGGACGGGCCTCGGAGTCTCTGCCGAAGAATTTTATTGCCCATCCGTATGCCGTCGGGGTTGTAGGCTGTTGAGAAGATTTGACACTGGACCTGGTCGCGACGTTAGTTATCGGCGCCGTGTCTCGCGGACGCAGGTATTTTCTTGCCTTCATCAGGTCCAGAAGCCGTGCCCTGGGTACAGCCGCCATCTTTGGCAAATGAATGGCTCGGCGTATATGTCCTCAATAATCGTGTTGGCAGGCTTTCTCGCAAGCGTCCAAACTGCCCAAAAGACAAGACGAAAGTTTGAAGTCGGCAGCTGGTCTGCACACATGGTCTGTGCTCCACCGTCTCTACCCCTGCGCAGAGCCCCATAATTCCGACAAGCATTGACGCACGCATTAGCGTACCTAAGTACATGGTAGTGCCTTACATCTGAAAGCCAATAATAAATGATATTTTGTTTTTGCTTGAAACGTCCTGTGAGCTAGAACCAAGCATATGTCATCATGTCCAAGCGGTCTTTTGAGGAGTTTTCAACAATAGCGTCGAGTTCTCGCTATCTTTCAGTGTTAAATCATGCAGACAACTTACTGAAAGCTGCGCAATCTCTCAAGCAGGACCTTGAGCGACTGGGAAAATACAGCGAATCGCCATCACATGAGAAGATCCTCTCGACACTCAAACAACATAACGCTCAGATTCAGCGTGCGACGCATGCATTGCTCCAAGATGAGGTACGATGGCTCAAGAGCTTACTCAAACCCCAGGTCATATATCTAATCTCTCTGAGTAGACCGCCAGCGTGAGCGAAACATCAGAAAGTACGCGCAAGATCCAGAAAGTGGGCGATCAGCACCAGGGACCTTCAGTTGACCATCGGCAGTTGGGATTGCCCATTCCGCATCCAGCGCTGCTCACGAAATGGACTCCTCAAGATGTTCCCGATTCAGATGTGCTACCACCGCTGCCTCCTGTACTGGACCCTGTTCTCGAAAAGGCAGCCCGGACTCACTCTGGCGTAGCGAGAGGCCTTGGCGAGATGGACTATGAGCGGCTTGAATGGATTGGCGATGCATATCTGTATCTCGTCTCATCCTCATTTATCTATGAGACCTTTCCCAATCTACCTGCAGGACGTTGCTCACAACTACGTGAACGTCTCATAAAGAACGAGACATTGTCCGAGTTTACTCGACGATACAACATCGAAAAAGGGGCTCGACTCCCCACTGAATTTCAGCCCGGAGGTAGGCCTTCTCAGAGTGGGGCTGGGACGTCGGCGTCGGTAAAGGAGAGGAAAAAGATTCTCGGCGATCTCTTGGAAGCCTATGTGGCCGCCGCTATTCTGGGCGATGCTGACGGCCTTCCACGCGTTCTCGCATGGATAAAGCCAGTCTGGGCCACTGTTCTCAAGCAAGAGATTCGTAATGAATACAAGAAGCCCGTTGCTCAGGAATACTCCAATGGTAGTTCGGCACACCCTATCTCTGGCAGTCGCGCTAAGGAAGTCTTAACCCAGGTAATTGGAACGAAGGGGGTTCGCATTTCTTACCAAGATGAGGGACAACCGAAGAAAGATAAGAACAGCAAGCTACCTATGTTCACCGTAGGGGTATACTATAACGGCTTTGGCGAGACAAATCTGAGCCTTGGATATGGAAGCGGTCTATCAAAAAAAGAAGCGGGTGAGAAGGCGGCAACACGAGCTTTAGAGAACAAGAAGTTGATCAATCGACTGCGGAAACTAAAGGAGGACATGAATGCTACACTTCTAAACGCCGATAACAGCTCAGACAAACCAAATACAGCGACATAGGACAGATCAGATATTGCGTCACCTAATCAATATATACCCATGAGTATAGCCGCAAACATCAATCATAAAACAGCGGCATATAAGCATTGTCGCACGACTTCTCACTCTAGTGATGGTATTGTTAGCGTACGCCAATGGTCCATGTGAAAATCCTGACATCTACCTTCGCTGCCCTAGGCTAAAATTAGTATTTGAGCGATAGCAGTCTCAGCAGAGTTTGAATTATTCAACTGAACCTTCCATATCACTACCCTTGTAGACACAAAGACAACAATACCAACAATAGCAACTCAATAATTGCCAAGAGACCAGATTGCACGTTCATTTGACGTTTCCTTCATGCCAACGTCGCCTTCAATCGCGTGCTTCTTACTGGGTTCTTGTCCACCTCAGACTTTCTCAGTGTCGCGAATTTATAATAGCCTTAGAGCGCACATGCAATTATACCGGTAAACAACGTCTATCTGCCAATCATCACCGATCAGAATAGCAATGCAAACCCATTATGCATAATGCTTGTAAATTCTACCATACAAGGTCCTTAGTATGCGAAGCAACACGATGCTAACTCAGTTAACTGCCGGCTGCAGACATGAACTAGCTCCAGCGCAAAAAGTTTATTTCCCAGACGGCACAACAGGGGTATCAGCCGGACCCATATCTCCTCCTCGCGAGCCTAAGCGATAGCTGCGAAAGGAAAAAAAAAAAAAAATCAAGTCATCGATGCCATCGCGGCAAAACATCAAGGCGTGGTCCCAGTGAGGCTCGAACTCACGACTTTCGCATTACCAATCTTATAAGTGATATCATAGTATTAGTACGATACTCTGACCAACTGAGTTATGGGACCAATGGATGCGTTTCCTTATCCGATATGCAGCCGGAATCTATACTCATCTATACATGACAGAGCGTTCAAACAGAGCTATTATCCCGAAATAGAATGGAAAAAAAGTCACCAAAACTGAGCCGAACTGCGTACACTATCACCGTTTCCCTGTTAACTTTATCTAACGCTGTTAACTGTATTCAACGCTATTTCGAAGCCTTTTAACGCTTAATCCTTTTTAAGGGGGGTGCAACCCCTGTTGATGACCCTTGCCACGTCCCCGAGCTGACATTCCTAGTCCTTGAGGAGGTATTGGACTCAAGATTCAGTAGAATGTTGGTCATGAGGGCTTAACAAGAGTAAGTGTGCTAAAGGGAGTGCATAGTGGCCTTTTTTACGATACCGCAGTCAGGTCGGTCCAACAAGAAACAATTCATCCTATATACAGCACCAAAAATCACTACTACTTCAAGCGCTGGCCAAACAACCAGGAGAAGCAGGAAAATGAAGGGAATTAAAGTAAATGAGTATTTAAAGGCTGCTTCTTTAAAGGCTATCTTTTCTTATTCTATTTAGGTATTTGATTGTTTTTTAAAGTAGCAGATTTTGGTAATGTATGGTGGCATATGTGAGATGGGTCGTTTTTATTAGAACGGCCTGCCTCACTGAGTTTAGCAACTGTAAATTTGCGAAAGTCGAATCATACAGCCGCGTACGATTCGTTAAAAAAAAAGGGCCACTCTTGGAATTTCGCAAATAGTTATTGAGCGTTCTCGTCTGATCTCTTACTTGCTCCGTAGCCGCATCAAAAAGTCGCGGTGTGTAACTGTAGATCCCACGGGTCATAGTCCGGAACCTGATTCACATGACTGTTTGAGTTGGAGGGCGTAAGACTGCCAGGGCTACCGGCCGCAATATCTGTATCGATCGGTTCAGGGTAACCCGGGTCGGGCTCATAATGGTCTACGGTAAGATCCATCGAGTGCACACGTCCTGGCAATTTGCACTTGGCCTTGCCGCCACGATATTGACACTCCATGTTCTGGCAAATATGGCCAAGAACACAAGTGTGTGACCTACAGGTCCCTCGCTTCAGGCAAGGCAGTGAACGCGAGAGCCATTCCAGCGCAGGCAGGAGTTCTTCCGGGATTGGGTTGTGTTCGTATTCGCAGTTCTCATTAGGACACGAATTCGTTAATTGTTTTCTGTTACACAGCTTTCTAATGTTAGATATCTCCCTAAGTCTAGCAGAGGCCGCTGAATTAGGGGTTGCATGTATGCGTCTAGCCGATGTAGTTGTTTATTGACGGCCACATGATTGTCTGGTATATCGCTCTTCTTTGGTAGTTGATAGGCCAAGTCGCGCCCCGGTGGCGACGTTGGACCGGATAGTGCATTGTCAAGCTCATAAGGCGAGACATTGTATAATGACTTCACCCGACTGGAACTATTCGTTACTTCAGTGTCAAAGATACCCTGTTGGCTCCTTTGCGACGAATAGACGGATTTCGTAGAACTGGCCGGGGGTGGGATTCGACTATCGATATGGGCATTTTTACAGTCTGCCCCATATCGACATTTGCCAGCCTGGTAGAATTGGCATATTTTCTGGGATTCCCGTGAGTTGGTAGCCTGGTAAGTTGGGTTGGCGGCGGAGGGTCCAGTAGGGAAATTGCTCCTTATCACGTCGCCGCTTGAATTGGACTTTGCGTAGAGTGTCGGACCATCGAGGGGTACTGTACGGAAGACGCCAGGTAATTCCTCGATTCCCAGGTCAAGTTTGAGAAAATGGTCGTGGAAAAGTAGCCCAGACGACCGAACGAGCGTGACTCTATCGCGATCTCCCCTAAACCTCGTCAATTCTGAGAGGTAACCGACGTCGTGGCAGGCTGCAAAATAGATGTGCTTGCACTGTAAATTTTCGGCATATAGGTTCAATAGAGCTCGAATCTTGAAGTCGGCATTCTCCTTCAGCTCACCCGCATCGACAAAGTCCATAAGTCCGTACGATCTGTTGAAGTTGGCGACGAAGGGAGCCAAGGAGCGTTTATCTGCGGTAGCGAGCCCAAATTTTGAGAGAATTTTTGATAAATTAACAAGATTGGCGTAGATGCGGACCATCACATCGCAATACTCAAGGCCTTTCCCTTGTAGACTCTTCCTTATTACGTTGTTTAAATGCTGGGCAGCCTTCGAACCGCCCTCAGCGCTCTGGTGAAGAAATTCATCTTTGAATATATATCCATCTCCGTCGACGATAACCAGCACGAACGGCTTCCGTTCTTGATTACGCGCAAGCTGTTTGTAGCGCTCTCTGCCAGTTTTCTCCTCTTCGTAGTCACTCTTCAGCTGTTTGTAGCTGGTCAGGAGATCTGCGTAGCGTTGCAGAAAGTCCTCCTCGGCACTCCTTGTGCGGAATGCCGCTAGCTTTTCGGCGGCATCGTCAATCTCTCTATCGGTCAGTAGTCTTGACATGGCACAGGCCGATCGATCCCAAAAAGCGGAAGATATCAGGATGCGTGAAGTGAAGAATGGGTAGGGAGAACGTGAATGGTCTGGAGAGAACCGAGCTGCCCTGCAGCTCGACTGGGTGGCTCGAAAAGGCACGATGCTATTCCGGTAGATGGATGCCAAGGATGTAGTGTGCTTATGGCGGAGGGGTGGTGATGAAGGGAGAGAGGTAAATCACATAACGACTCATAAGCAAGCAGGAGCCCAACTTGAGGTTCACTTTTGTAGGGTTACCGAAGCTGCCATTAGGAGTGGGAGTGGGCGGCCCTAACAATTATGGCGGTCTAAATGTACCTACCCTAAGTACCTCTCCAATGCCTGGTAGAGCCTATAACCAGCTGATAAGTGACAGGCAACGGCTTGGCGGGATGCCAGGGCCCGCAGCCAACTCATAGCAATCGGACTAAGTACCTAGCTTAGTCCCCAGTGTCTCCTATGAAAACAAAGGCTTCAAACAATGTTTGCCTAAAAGACTTCAAAAGGGGTTTACATGTTTTGAGAGAGACTAAAGAATACGTGGCTTGTTACTAGCTTATTGTTTGAGGAAATTGGTCGTGTCAATACATGTACTTTTGCTGACCGCCCCTTGAACTGGAGCGGGTTATGATATTAGACGGTCTTTCACACACTTTTGTACAAGGCTTGTTTATCTAGGGTATAATTAACTTTATACCACATAAAATACAGTGGGAATACCTAAACGCGACCCCGCGTCACCAATAACCCGGTAACGACTCTAGTTCACCCATCTCTCATAACGGGCCGCTGTTAAAACATTGACAAGACGAACACGCTGTTGATAATACAAGATATGAAATCCAACCCAAATCGCTAGCAGCTTGATACGACTACCGTCGATTTATCGTATAAGCCCAAGTAAAACAAGTTTGACGGTCTCATACTGTTGAAAATCCCGTGCCTGGTAGTACTCAACCAAGCGGTGCCGTCTGGAAGTGGCTTAACCATGACGGACCGGCGGCACGAAAATCTTCGCCATGACATTTTTCCACCGAAAAGCCTTCTTCAGCGCGTCAATCACGACGTCGGATCGCCTACGAAAATAGCCTTCGTCAAAGTCTTCTCGCAACGCCCAGATGTGATTGTTGTACCGATTCACGTCGATCTCCAATTCTTTCTCCTCATAGTCGACGACAAACGTTAGGACGAGGACGTTCTTCTGTTGCGCGTCTATGTCGTCGATGGTAACTATCTCCTTGGCCAGCAATTTTCTCCATTTTGTGACTTTCAAGCCCCTGTCATCCACTAGTCAGCTAGCTAGCCAGTGACAATCGCGCGAAGCAGCGCGCTGGGACAGGACTTCTTACAAATGCTGGTAGATCTCGCCCCAAACTGTGTCAAAGAGATTGCCATTCCGCGAGGTGCATTGTATCCCTGGGAGGTGCCAATGATCTTGTGTCTCAATTATACGGTGTCTACGACCCGTAGGGTGTAGAGCGGCTCTGTAGGGCATCTGCACAAACAGGACGGCACTCTGCCGCCCGGCTTCGCGTCTCCACAAGACCACGTTAACGTAGATATAGGTGAACTCGTTATATCGTTGCAGCAGCACGAAGGGAGTCCTGTTCTAATTGGCTACCCTCCAAGAACGTTCTCCGCCGATTTTCGTCATATTGTCAGAGGCTGGCTGCCATGAAAGGTCAGAAAAGGTGCCTGCAGTGAAGACGTCAAGCCTTACAATGGATAGGATAGGTGGGATAGTATTGTTTTCAGCGGAATTCTTTCTACGACATCGACGCCCCCAAAACTCGAAACTGTCCAAAGATATTAAGACTGGAAGTAAACTTATTTCGCGAATGGCTGTTGGTGCTTCTGAGCAATATGGTATATATTGATAGGCGAGGGATGACTAGAAACGTGTGTAAACTTCAGGAGAGGAGTCGGCTGGGAATAGAACGGTCGGAATATCTTAGTCTCGCTAGACCCTATGAGATGTACTTGCTGAATAGAAAGAGAAAGTGTGAAATGCAAGTGACGTTGGTTTATTCAGTGGCAGGTAGACTCAGAGGCTGCATTTAAGTAGATGCCTACATAAGCGCGGAATGTTGAACAAGTAATTGAGAAGGGACCGGCGATGCCTACTTCCAAATCGTGTTTATAACGAGCTTGGAAATCTCAAAGTGTAAGCGAAGGTGACTTTCCATTCGAATTCAAGTTCGACTTGACATGACGCATTGTTCCATGAACTCTCTAGGATGAGAGAGTAATAGTCTGACGGGTGTGAGCTTGCTTGAGAAGGAGGCAGACCATTTCAAATGAGCGCAAAACTAGACCCGACCCTGCGTATTATATAACCTAAGAAACTTCTTCTATTACTCAGGTCCAAGGTCATTGGCGCCTGACCGTGAAGGCTGATGGCGGAAATATACGGCAACCAGATATCAAAATAAACCACACAGCCAAATGTGTCGAAGCACATCAATTTCCAAGCTTTCTGAGAGTCATATAATGTCCGCGGCTATGTGCAATTTCTTTTATATGCATAACTGAAAAATAACAGAAAGCCAGACTGCGACTCCAGAATCCCAAGATGAAGACTAGTAATAACATCCCTAGGCCCCAGACTCCGTCGTCTTGCGTCCACTTTGTTCTCTCACACTCTCTACAAACGTCGCATTCCTTTCTCTCCACGCCGAGCTCCCCTCGACCTGATCCAGGAATCCCCTGGCAGCACGAACACCAATTTCGTAAACTGCGCGCGGGCTAACAGTGAACTCAGTGTAGAAGAGATAATTGTCAGGATCCTGACATACAGATATCTCCCTCCCCGCATCGACAACCTCGCCTCCTTTCGTGACCCCATGCCCCACGACTTTCAGCACGCAAGGCATGGTTATATCTATGAACCCGTCCTCGGGCGGCCGCGCACCCAGCCCGTTGTGATCGAAGAGATCGGTGTTCCGTAGTTGACGATCAATCATCAGCTCCTGGAGATAGCTAGAAAGGCCGTAGGAGGCGAGTCGGCGGCGCGGCAGCGTAAAGTTGCCGTCACTTTCTTTGCTGCTTCGATCATGATCTTTCTCTTTCTCTTTCTCCCCCTTTCCCTTTTTAGACCCTTCTGTTTTTGCTAACGGATGTTTGCCAACGGTGGCCTCGATCACTTGTATATCTATTTTATCCGTAACCGGCCAGTCTTCTGGGTCCAATGTAGCCAGCCACTCTTTCGCTGATGCGTCGAGTAGAGCGTTCCAATACTTGGTTAAGAACGCTGCGTTGCGCAACTGAGTGGTGCTCGAGTGCGGGTGAGGCGGGCTTGGGCGAGCGCTCGCGAATCCGGGCGTCAGAGATATGTCGAAAACTCGTGTGAGGAATATGCGGAAAGGTGCACGCGGGGTATCGGCAGCTTTGGACCCCGTATCTGTAGGATCAGAAGCGTGGGTATGAGGATATGGCCGCGGGGATGTGACCGACTCTCGACCTTGCGTCGCCTGATATAATCTTTCAATTTGGAAGAAGAGATCCCGAATGCTCGAGTCAAGCACCTCAGTCGCGAGTTTGCGTGGCAAAGCTGTGAGATACCAGATATCCCAATACCCAACATTGAAGATCCAAAGAGATTCGGTAGACGCTCTGTGTGATCGAGAAGACTCGAGAAAGTAGTCAATCTGGGCGGCCAAATCATGCTTGTAGGGCTTTGGATATTGCTCCGGTATCCAAGAATAATCGAGTTTAACCGTGTTGTCATTTTCGGTTGGGACGACCGAGGAGGCAGATACACGCTTGTATGCGCCATCGACAAACTGGTTTGACATGACTGCACCGCCCATGCCGTCTGTCTGTGGAACGAAAGAGAGGTAGGTGTCGCATCCCAGCTACGAATTTATTAGCGTCATCGATGTCGGTAATTACAGGAACGTTACCTTTCGACACATTATCTCTGTCCACTCGCAAGCCTGGGCATTCCACTTCCTAGCTGAGAGAGCTGGCGTCGCGACGTCGCCTCCACCAAAAACCACCATTCTCAAACCGTCGGTAACGTTGATCTTGGTTGCATCTTCGAACACATTCGGCTCCGTTTCCGAGTGCCAGGTCAAATTCGAGCTTGAATACTTGACCCTCCCCACTTTGAAGGGAAGATCTATTCCCTTCATTGAATACCACCAGTAAATTACTGGCATGAAAAGTGCGATACCGAGGGCCAATTTCAGGGGCAGTTTAGGTTCTCGGAACATTTTCAGGGAGCAAATACTCCCCAAGGCATTCAGGCTCTTTCCCTTCCATATTCCAGCGAGGCCGTGGATTGCATTGGAGAAGCTTCCTTTAGTCGCCTTGTGCATGGCGGATAATCGAGTTATCCAAGTGGCGGAACGAGGCACAGAAAACTGCCACCTCAGCCAACCCCTCTCTGATATCGATGTAGTAGAAAGAGACACTAGGTGACATAAGAAAGAACCTCAACTTCAGAATAGGCTAGTAAGGACCTTGTTATCGTGACTAGAGGTGGCTAGTGCTAACAGTCCATAACTCCAAAGCAGACACATGCCAAATCCATTGAACTCAAACACGCTTAGCTTCTTTGAACAGGGCGATCACTTGTGCGGAAAATCTCTACTAAACTGGTGCCTTGGAGAAGCCCTAGGTATGCCGAATGGAAGTAACACCACCAGTTTGGAACTGGTCGTTTATAGATCCGATAGTATGGGCAGATATCATCAGCGCGGGGTTCACATTAACGTTTGGCTTTATCAAATTCTTATATAGCTTCAAAGAGGAATAAAGGTGTGTGTTTCACGGGCCGCCCGTCGTGCAAGGTTGCCCATGGAATCGGTAGGTTGGATGAAGGTCAGGTAGAAGCCTCGGACGTCTGGCTTCCAGGCTATCGCAATTTGAATGCAGAGTACTAGAATGTCCTGGCTTGTTCGTTTTCTTTTCACTATTGTGTATCAGTGGTTGTTCTCAGAGAATGGAATAGCTGCTTCACCCCGAAATCGGCCATGTCTACGGTGTACGAATAGGATGTTGTGTCTGATTAGAATACGGAGGTATTAAGGACACTACTCGCATGGTTGAACGGTATTTATACTTGGAAGGCGAATAAGGTGTCAAAGGCCCTATATTCAAGGTTAACGAAGATTAGTGTAAACGTTAAATGATTACCCCGTACGCCGATACTCCCTCCGAGAACGACAGGCAGTTACCCAATGACCAATCAAGACCTCCTTTCAGTCGTAAAACTTCCTAGGCCAAATATTCATAGCCGTCTTCAACCCCTCCGTGACAGGCAATCCTGCGTGGATAGTGCGGTCATCACCGGTCCCATTCGGATGCAAATTGACCCAGAAGAGAGCATTCCCAGCTACAGGCTTGAAGGCGAGTCCACCCTCTTCATGTGCTCGCCAGAGATGATGGACGTCATCTCTGCGAGAGTGCGTGTTATCGATGTACGGAAACCATGTTTCCCCACCCTTACAGTCGTCCTCGAGTATAGCGAAGAAGCTTGCCATGCGGTTCCACGTTCTACCGTGGCCACGCATTCCCTTGCGCGTCGGCTGGGGTGTGTCATACCAGTCGTGATGCTTATTGAAGCGCTGACCGGCGGTATAACGCACGAGTTGTGGGGGACCAACTGCTCTCGTAATCAGGAAATGCCCTTATAAATCTCATAGTCCAACCGTAGCCAAAACGAAGTAACTTCAAAAACTGCTTACTATCATCCTTATTCGGATCAATCATACTCCCCATAAACCCCTGAGCGCGCGAAAGCACACAATCGACAGTAGGATTATCACGTGGCAAGCCCGCCGACGACGAAGTGCGGTCTGGTGTCCCAGTCAACCTGCCATTCTTGAACACCGTCGAAGGCGAGAACGCGCTCTCGCCCGCCTCAAGGAGCTCCGTGATCTCAGACGGACGCAAGAAGTTCTCGATATAGATCAGCAGCGGGTCAAGCGACACGAGCTCGGTCGAATAGTGGTGAGGTCGACATTCATATTCTGGATAGGGCGCAGCATTCTCCGGGGTCGACGGGCGAAGAGCGTGCGGTAGATACGGCGCGAAGATAGGAGAGAGAAGACTCCACAGCCAGGGAGCTATGAAGGCGAATAGGGCGATCTTGGCTACCGCCGAGATACTTGGCGGACGGAAAAGACGGAAATGCCGGGACATTGCCGAGCCGAGCCGTTGGTGTTGAGTTGATCGAATGTGGATTCAACGACGATATAGCGCGTTTCGCAAATCTACTAATGTCGACACGATACTCGCCATTTGATGAATGCAATGGTGCATCGTGAATAAGTTCCTGGTGGTGTAGCTTTGGGTGAAGACTTCAGACGTGTCCTGTCTATTCGGAGCCACTACTTCCGGTTGCCTAAGGTATGTCGAATTTGTCCGGTATTGTAATGCAACGTCGTGACAGCCCCAATGAATCGCCAGTATCAGTACGGAAAATATTGTAAGACCCTTGTCGTAGAGATAGCTTGTCAAGGAAGAAACATTGGCTGAAGGTGCGCAGTATCAACCAACAAGCCCCAATAGTACTGGTGTTCGATCGGAGCATCGTCCGAACAATGTTCACAATTAACAATGCTAGATCATTACACTCTTCCTAAACTTGTACCATAATCTTCACATCCATAACTGTGGCTCTGGCCATCTTTTTCAACAGTGTTCGATCATCCGCTTCGCGATACTTCTCCCATCCATCTAGTCCTTCCTTCGTCTGGATACTTAGAGTCTCGTAACCTTGCTTGATGACTTCTGCCACTTGCGTACTTGTGAGATTCTTCTTCGAGCCACCCGACTCTAGCAGACTCTTGTAATGCGCCGTGACGTTGACGAGAGTATCTATTGAATTTGAGGGCCGCTTTGACAAGTTGTACGTATCGCGAAACTTTACTAAAACCTCGCCACTTTCTACAACCTTGTAGAATAAATCATCGTATGCGGCTGGGGTTGGAAGAAATGCTTCACCAGCAGAGAGTGACAAGGCTAGAAGATTCACAACGAGATCTAATAAAGTCTCAAAGTGCGGTAAGGTCTTGAGATCGGTTGCGTACGTGGTCAAAAATCGAATAAGCGCCAGGAGGGAGCGGAACAATTCGGACCAATGGTACTGTATACGCGTTCGAGACCGCGACAGGTAAGATATGATTCGTAACGTAATGCCAACGCAGAGCGTGTAGAGGCTCACATCTAACCTCCTGCGAAGGTTGTGGTTGATGCCATCAATCATGGTGTCTAGCACACTTGTGGCGAGAATACGTTCACCCTTGACGATCGGGAGGTAAGGTTGCCGTTGGCGACATAATCGTACCGAAACTTTACAGTCTTCACTACAAATACGTTTGCACAATACTTGGTCCTCGATAAGCAGTCGAAATACCATAAGACTAAGATGTGCATAGCTTGTAGCCCTGTTCGAAAGAAACGCATGTTGGAGGAGGTAGGAAGTTAGGGAAAGTAGGCTAGAGATTGGCTGTTCTTCGCCCTTATCCGCAGACATTGTCACCAGGTTGAAGCAGAAGAGCTTATTAGCATGACTAAAATCGTATGTGCCAAGCAGCACAGCTGCTTCTTCACCGGGACTGGTAGGGGTTAGCTATAGTAGCGTGATGCGGGATGGAAAACTGACAGTTTAGCAAACATCTGCTTTGCTGCCTCTGGATCGTAGCTTGTCTTTTGGTTGGGTTTGGCACCAGGAGTGATCTTGCCCAACCCTATCATGCTAAGTGTGTGTGATAATGACCATCCCTCGGGTAGATCCTCGAGAATATCAATGTATTGGCCTCTCAAATCTTTACAGGTCTGACCAACGCATCGGACAATCTTCTTGATGGCTATCTCATTGACAAAGTCATTGAGTCGCAGCTGGTATGGGTTTTGAAACTCGAATTTGTTATAATTCGCGAGAAGTCCAAGCAAGATGAAGGGCTCCAGAGCCATATCCGAAGAATCAGAGTCTTGAATGAACTACATTGTGTAAGCAATATTGCAAAGGTATACTGAGAAGTATCTGACCTTCATAATAGCTGGGAAGAGATCCCTCTGGATGAAGTATGTCAACAGACTGGTTTGGTAAGCGCCAGATGTTATAGACAGTATAACTTCAACTGCTCGTTGTCGAATTTCAACTATAGAATCACTACATTAGCAACTATGCCACTTTCCTAGGATGGCAAAAGACATACGAGTGTTTCCATTGCGAATGATGCTGTCTAGCGCACCCACAAAGTCCGTAAAGACGGTGTCGACATGGTCGAGGCCAGCTAGAACCGCTATTATATCCGAACTTGGATTTGTGTACTTTTTGGGGAGAACGGCGGAGAAGAAAGTAGTAAGGGTCTGTGTCAAATTAGTTAAAGCTGGTATATTTAGGCCGGTCATGGTGTCGATTTCCCACCTCCAGCGCGTGTAAGACTGCTGTACTATTTCCTGTCTTGAGACATGCGACTGCGCGGAAGAAAAGCCGGCGCGTCTGAGGCTGGAGGTGTATTAAATCGTCCGGTCCGAAACCATCAAGTATCTTCAACAGCGACGCGCGGTCGGGCTTTAAGAGGAAGAACTCGCGCCAGAAGCCCTCAGACTTGTCGCTTTCGGCGTCGACATCGTCCTAGTTGCCGACAGGGGATCAGCGCCCCGATTGACGAACACTATTGATCGCATGTCTAGTTCTAACGTACCTTGGGATCGTATCGTCAGTTCATGCCGGTCTCTGATGTCTCACGTAGGGGATAGTAAACTTCCGAACCTGGAACAAAGCCTCGTATAGCTTCACAATCTTCTGCTGGAATATTTCAGGGCGTGCCTGTTGTGTCAAAGGAGAGGCTTCCATAGTCGGATGGGAAGAGACGGGAGACAGTCGATATCGAAATGGTCATCCTGTCATGCTACCGGTAGGCAAGTATTTACCAAGCTGCACTTAGCGCCGCGCATTGATTGAAGGAGCGCTGTTGGCGATGATAGTTACTGTATGCGACATGGAGCGAGCGGTAACACCTACCTAGCCTTCGCACCGACTTAGACTAGGCGCATGCTGCGGAAGTCCGCTGCTGGTGCAGGTACAGTGTATTTATTGTCTTCATACAATCCGCGCACGGTGACGATACCGTCATGTGTTATCGAGAGAGCCTACCCGAGGATTGCCCCACTTGGCCGAGTAGAAGTTGACCAATAGACTGGATTTGATTGGCTTTCGGCAAGACATGGGGCAGCTTTTGCAGCTTCGATGTCATAAGTCATAAGATGCCGGGATGCTTTGAAAGCAATATCGGACCATTCTTCGCCATCCCGCCCAACAATTGGCAGCCTCGTTCCAACATACATCCACAACCCCTAAGTCGGTACATAGATTGAAGGGTCCGTCTCTTGGTCCTTTATACTACATTGTTTTCTTGTATCTATCTCACGGGACACTGTCTTTGCGTCATTTACGCCTCTCGGATCCTATGCGACAGCCCACGTATGATTTAGCCTCGGCTCCTAAAAGTTACGATGAGTCCTCCGAGGATGGCGCTGCAGCGGACGCCGGGTGTTCTGCTTAATTGCTTGAATGCCAGCATAATATCATCCCCGCGACCGTGTCTACATATACTACGACGATTTTCGCAAACACAGTCATGGGCGTCACCGGAGAAGCACGAGTCCTCCTCACCTTTCCAGTCATACCCTCTACCCTCGAGACTGCCGTCATCGCCTCGCAACGAGCCGATACCAGAGACATCCATCGCAAACCCCGTACCACTCGTACACGAAACCCGGCCGCCAGCTCAGCCTAAAACACCGCCACAGCCAGCCGTAGCATCAGAACAAGAGGCGCAAAAGCCTAAACCTGTCCCACCTAAGCGCAAGTTCAAGCCACGCAAGGCGGCGCTGAAGCTCACCCCTACGGCCGTAGACCAACTGCGTCAGCTCCTGGATCAGCCAGAGCCCAAATTAATCAAAGTCGGCGTGCGGAACCGGGGATGCAGTGGCCTGGCGTACCATCTCGAATACATCGACAAGCCCGGCGCGTTTGACGAGGTAGTGGAACAAGACGGTGTCAAGGTCGTGATTGATAGCAAAGCCCTGTTCAGTATTATCGGGAGTGAGATGGACTGGATAGAAGATAAGCTCAACCAGCGGTTCATATTCCGGAACCCGAATATAAGTAAGTTGACCTCTGCACGGCCGAGTTACAGTTGATAGTTCTAACATTCACACAGAGGAGGAATGCGGTTGTGGCGAATCCTTCATGGTATAATGGACAGTATGAGTATTTACGAAATGATTACAAAAACGGCTGGATGTACACTCTCATGCATAGGGCGGCGTTAGTCGGATTAGACCTGAGCATATTTACTTGCCTGCAGCGCCATAGAATGTGGCCACGCCGCTTCGGCCGGCAATTTCAAGCACAAATTTATATAAGCAGAAAGCGGGATTACGCTTATTAATAGCACATGGATCAGCTATCATCTATTGGTAGAAAATCAGCGAGAGATATGTCCCCGAGGACCTCTACTCCGGGATAGTTATATGTTACCGCGACTGCATAACTTGTATGGCTTAGCATGGGAAGCCGGATACAAATACTAGAATCGATACCCATCCTAAAACTATTGGTGCGTATCAAATTCAAGCCGGAAAATCGTCTCTGCCACGGCTTATGATATCTCTTTTTCGTAAGTGGGTGTCTTAAGCGGCCTTGGTTACGTTAGACATAAGCTAGGACACCGGGAAACGAAGTGCTTAACGAGACCCTTATGGTAAGGTGGTAGCAGAGAGTCTGTATCCTCCGCTACGTAAAAGAAGTCTAATGCAAAGGCCATGTAAGCAGCACCCATAGATATGACGGCCACAGCAGTGATGCCAGAGCGATCCATGGTGATGATGATATGCAAGCAAGATGCAAAATCATGGAAAACATACATGTCGCGGTCGACAAGGATTCCCAGCCCGATTAATGTTGTGTTTCCTTGTGTCGTGCTACCGTCCCATTGAAAAGGTGAAGCAGGCTATCATATCATGTACATTGCCAACACGCTATGTAGTGTACCGACCCTCATGCACCAACCCGAAGCTGAAAGCCCGCTCATTAAACAGACAAGCACGACGCCATGACTCACCTCGCAGTGTTGACCTCGTTCCGTGGAAGTTATCAGTCACCTCTGGGATGTGATCTGGTTGAGGCATCACCAACCGATCGCCTTGTGGCGTTCATCTAGCTACCCGCCGTATAAAAGATGCCATGCAAAGACAAGTGCTTGCTGGGATTCCTCATTGGGAAAGTTGTCTCGCCGGCTAGCCAATAGACAAGTAGCCATCAGTGAGTACCAACGTTAAGCTTAAGTCAGTAAAGAGCGTTGTGTTTCTTCTGGAGTCTCAGTACCAGCCCGTAGCGGAATATCATGTTAATGAATAGTCACTGTCGAAGGCATTATTATGTGTATATTCTCAGAGTATTTACCTAGACGGCTTCAAAACCCGTCCTGTTGGATCCTCCTAGCGACCCATGCACACGGTTCCATTTCCTATCCTTTACCGCCCTTGATGCGGTGCCTTAGGTACCCAACTAACCAGCCAAGAACGCCCATTACCAATGGCTTAAGCATCTGTCATAACCAGATCAGGATCAACTTCAGTTCCCAAGTCTCGATCCTCCAGGAATTTACGGCCCAGCAGTTCTTCAGGTAGATAATCTTGTTTGACTTTCCCATCTTTGTAGTTGGGATTATACTTATATTCTTTGCCGTAACCCAACTCACGCATCAAACGTGTCGGGGCGTTTCTCAGATGTATGGGAACCGGCAAGGCTGCAACACCAGGTTCACGCAATGCTGCGAATGCGTTGTTCAGGCCGCGGTATGCCCGCGTGCTCTTAGGTGCCAGCGATAGGGACACAGCGCAGTGTGCTAATGGGATGCGCGCTTCAGGCATGCCAATCTGTTGCGTGGCCGTGAATGTTGACGTTGCTAAGCTCAGCATGGAGTTGTCCGCAAGCCCTACATCCTCGGACGCGATCACGACCATACGACGTGCAATGAACAAGGGATCTTCACCTGACTGTAACATCCGCGCCAGATAGTATAACGCAGCATCAGGATCCGAGCCACGGACGGCCTTGTGGAAAGCAGATATCGTGTCGTAGTGCTGGTCACCGGCGCGATCGTAGACCAGCGTTTTTGTTAATGATGCTTTCATCTCCTCTTTGGTTACCTCGCCCCGGTGTGCAAGCGATATTCCAAGCTCTAACAAGTTGAGGGCTGTTCGAGCATCACCATCTGCGAAGTTGGCGAGGTATGAGAGGAATTCTTCATCGAGTGGTGGAGGTGGCGCCGATGGTGATGTAAGGGAAAGCTCGGATTCCAGCGCCCGCGCCAAAATACGTTTTATGTCCTTTGTAGTCAGTTTCTGTAGTGTAAAGGTACGACACCTAGATAGTAGCGCATTCACAACCTTGAAGCTAGGGTTCTCAGTTGTTGCGCCGATCAGGGTTATGGTGCCAGCCTCTACGGGCTTGAGGAAGACGTCTTGCTGAATCTTAGAGAATCTATGAATCTCGTCGCAGAATATTATCGTCTTGCGCCCCGTCAATGCCAACTCATTGGCGGCGTCTGCAAATAACTTCTTGCACTCTGCGACGCCGGAACTCGTGGCGTTCATCTCGATAAAACGTGACCCAGCCTGGTTTGCTATGCAGCGCGCTATCGTGGTTTTACCGGTGCCCGACGCACCCCATAATATCATCGAAGGCACGCGATTTGTTTCAATGAGAGAACGCAACACCCCGTTAGGACCAACGAGCTCCTGGCCGAATACCTCGTCAAGGTTTTCTGGACGCATACGCTCGGCCAAGGGCGCTACGCGATTTGTCTTGGTTCTGACTTTCTTCGCAACCGGGCTCCGCGGCGCAGGAGGCACATCATCTGATTTGATGGTAGTACTGCCATCGCCATCGACATCGGCGTCGGAGGAGTCGTGGCCGGGGCCATCGTCATAGGATCGTTTCACCGCAGGATTTGGCTTTGAAACCCCAATATTACCGCTGACTATGGGCGTGAGAACAGCGTTTGGTGTCGCTTGTCGTTTCGCTGATGGTGTCTGGAAGAAGCTGGAAGCAGGTCGTTTTTGTGTGGCTGGAATGGAGCCATTTGCTTGACTCGAAGTCGATGTTGCAGGGCAGGGAGACGGACCGGGCGGGTTTTCGATGACGAACGATGCGCAACCTGAATCTAAGTGGTCGTTGATTTTAGATGGTTGTACCTGCTTCATACAAGCCGGGCATTCTACCATCTTGAGGGTATACTGTTCAAAGAATAGTAGAAGAAGGTGGAAGCAAACGATGCAGAAGCAGGTCTCGTCAGCTCAGAAGAAAGGGATTTGGAACTTTTCAGTATTGATGGTATCTCCAAATGCTTACACTAGATATTTTTCTTTGACAACGCGGGTAACGCGCCGCAGGGGTCTGAGCTTAATTAGTGCATTAGTGCGTCCCGAGAATCCAAGCCGCCTATACCTGCGGTAGCTACACCTTTAGGTAGATATGACAGATACGCTAAGGTAACCTGGAAGATTCCAGGTGCAGCTGAGTACGCTACGGAAGCTGCTCTACTTCACTGAGTACTTGGGTAAGCTTTTACCTAGAATCTCACCTGTAGATATCTTAAAACTTATGCAAAATGCAGGTAGAAGTCTACATCCAAATAGATATACTTAAAAGACCGCCCGATGCACCATCAGGGCCAGAGAGCAGTAGGACATGATATTTGTTATCCGGTCTTGGTCTACATGGACAGTGGAGGAAGCTACATCTAGTACAACGTGAGATCTTATGTAGGTACTTAGTAGGTCAGGTAGGCAGATATTCTTACGCCCCGCCTGTAGCTTCTTTTTGTGTTGATATATCAGTCTAGGGAAACTGTCGACTAACTCTTGCTGGGTTGGTCCGAGTATTTCTTACTTAAGATGAATCCCGTGATTAGGAAAGAGAGAGAAAGAGAGAGAGACTCTACAGCCAGGATTGGACCACAAATGTTCCACGCTAATTGTTCCTGGCTCCAGGGACCAATATCTGGTGGAGAGATGGGACGTTTTGCAACGAACAGATATATGAGAGGCATGGATACAATGGGTATCTTTCTCTTGTTCCAGAATTTAATATTCAACATTTCATTGCTATGCACTTCCTCACCTGCCTCTCGAGGGGTTTGACCTCTTAGAAGGCGGCTCGGGGCCAGTTTCTCCCTCACTATCATCTTCCTCGGACTCAATATCGTCGTGATTAACCTCATCTTCATCCAACTCTTCCTCAGCATCAAGCTCCTCTTCGCTTCCCGATGCGCTACTTTGCAGATCATCATCTTCAGATTCGTCATCCATTATGCCGTTTGTAACCGGTAGCTCATCGTCGTCCAGATCCATTAAACCATTGACCATGTCAGCATCACTATCTTCTCCTTCAACGTAGATAATTCCTTCTTCATCTTGTACGTTCTCATCGACCTCGGAGTTCCATTGTTGTCGTCGTAATTTTAATTGCGCGTTCATAAGGTCGAGTTTTCCCTTCAAAGCCAGCAGCGAATGAAGACCCCTCGCGCGCTCGTCTAGCACGCGCTGCAGCTCACTCAGCCTTTTTACAAGTCCTGGTTGTGCAGCCAACGCGCCTCCATGAGAGACGAGGGTAGACTGGATCCAGGTCATCAAGCTACCAGCTCGGCCCGGTCGCCGGTGCATTCGGGAAGCCAACTTGGTAAGGAGAATGCTTGCGAGTGTAGAGTCAAGCCTTTGAATGGTGTTTTCGATCGTGTTGCCATCAGCAACGTGAAGACATGATTCAAGGAGATCTGCATCATCGGTACGAAGTGCTTGGGAAAGGACGGTTCCTAACGACGAATGGCTTGGAGGTGCTATTGCTCGTCCTTGAGCAGCAACAGCATCGGATGGGGGCGTCAGCGCTGATGGAACATCTATTGTGCCATGCGCGCGAGCAAGTTCACCTAACGTAGGTTGCGCCAATTCTTGATCCGATTCGGCGTCATTGGGAATATTCGAATCAGTCATGGGGATATCAGCGCTGTTGTCTTCGCTATTCTTATGTGGTAAGCCTTCTGTTGGCCATTGAGAAATAGATGTGGTATCTTTAGGTTGTGCGTCGTGTGTGTCGTCGTTTGTGCGGTCTGCTTCATGGTCTGAAACTTCGTACTCGCTGCTGTCCGCGTCGCTTGATATTTCTATGATAGCTTCCGTGGGAGCTGAGTTATCCGTTTTCGAGGCTTCAACAACCGACACAGCTGTCTCAGAGTGGTTTACTTGAGGCTTGAGAGGCTTCTTCGCACTCTGCCTCACGACTGGGTGGGCAATTTTTGCGGATGCTTTCCGCTTGGTCGACATGGCTATTGGAGTGTTGTTATTACAAGAAAAGAATGAGAGAAGAAAAGATAAAACAGATTAAGTGCTGATGCGTATAGAACAATGCAAAATGTCAATGCTTTTGTCCAGGTAGTGATTCGTGGAGCGCTTGCGTTAAGACAAGTGGAATAGCACCTGCGACCTTTGATCAATTGACTTGGAACTTTTTTGCTTGCTGATAAGGCCTGTCGTAGGTAGATAGGCGCTTATCGTGATAAGGACGAAGATTTTTCCGCAGCACCTACAGAAAGTGTATACAGTATATAGCAGAGCCTATACACTGTACATTTTCAGCTGGCGTCCTAATGCGCAGCCACTGACAGCTGAAAAGAAACTGGCAGCTACAGGTCAATTCCTGTCACATTTGACCATAGCTTGGGAATCCTTCTCTCAGCATTATTGATCATCAATTTTGTCTCTTCCCTCGCTCATATCGCGATTCAACGCGCATCCTTGACAACTTTGGCAACCTCAATCGAGCCCTTAAATTCAATACATGCTAAGAGCATTGTTCCATTCTAGACCTCAAAGCATATTTATCCTCAAGTTATTGAAACAGCTCGACTGGATTCTCTACAATCGTGTCATGTGATGGACCAGCTACCCATGCATGAGTCAAACCTACCTACTTTTCATACATTCACACCCGGTGCCAGAACTGTCTTGTTAACTGGAGTCTGTGTGGCTTCCGTCATTTCCTCAATGGCCAGGGTCTCATTAGTACGCGTCATGATTGGATTGTGTGGTGGGTATCCATTGAAGGTTCAAATGCGATCGGGCTGTGATTGGTCGCAAGTCGCCCGACTAGGCAAGCAACATTTATTCTCTCCTTACCCCTGTCGGGGTACATCAAGGCTTGATGAACCGCGATAGCAAAGGTCCAGGGTCGAAGGTGAGAATGGCAAGCTTTGATGCACCACAGTGCACTCGCTCTTTTTGTGTCAGTGTAGAGAGAAGATTTCGGGAGCTCAAATCTATACCTACATGTAGGTACCTAAGTACTGACTCGCGCCGCTGAGCTGCGGGCACGGAAAGGTAAATGTACCTCTTTTTGTGCCCTTCTGTCCCCGGAACCCGAGGACCCTCTTTTCGCATAAGTAGGGGCCGGTTTGATTGGCCACTGGATCGCCCTTATGGACACTCCCGTGGCGTTTCTCCGCCACAGCCCTTGTCGAAGATGCTGGGCTCCGGCTGGGTGGAGTGGCCAGTGATTTTGGGCGACTTGGGGCGTCGGCGCGTCTGTACAAATAAGAAACCGGGCCCCAGAGCCAAAAGATTTCGCGATTTTTCTCCGCCTACGCATGCACCAGTCTGAGTTGACGCGAAAAAGACACCTCCGAAATTCCCAAGTATTTTTCCATCCTTCCCTCCTATTTCTCCCTGCCTCTCCCCCCTCTCCGCTGCGCGCGTGCCTCTTCCCAACCAGCCAACCAGCGCCTTAAGTCCGAAGCACCGGCACAATACAAGAACAACAATAACATCACAACCTCAAAAGCTCAAAGTACCTTTGTACTTCCATCCCATTTAATACGCTTCCACAAGCAAACGCTCCTAGTAATTGATTAGCATCGCGCATTAAAACCTTGTTTACTTCTTGCCCTTTTTCTCAAAGTTCTGCCAGTTGGGTTCGCCTATTTTCTCCAAACCGGATTCAACAAATTCTCCAATCGCAAGCTCCTGCATTGGTTGCACCACTCCACTCACCCATTCTCACACACTCTCTTTTTGACGCCTCCTAAAGTGGCATCGTGAGACTCATCGGCGCAAACCTTGTAACTTAATTTTCTACAAACCGCATATTCAGGACACGCCTTCCAGCTTGATCACTCGATCAAAGTGGTTTCTGGTCTGTTGGCTCGTCAATACCAGTTATATTACTATCAGTTACCTTGAGGTATGTAACAATATTTACTTTTGTTATAATTCCGGTCTGAGATTGGTTTTCTATTCACACCCTGCCTTACTTTCCAATTCCTCTTCGTCGGTCTTCACTTTTTTCTTTCTACTTTTCTTTGTGCACCTGTGCATCTATGTATTTCCATGATCAGATCTTCATGGTCAGAGCAACTAGAAGCACTCCTTTCATTCCCTACACAACCTTTTCGATCCAGACAAAGTGCATTACGGACTTTGATAGGCCGGTCCACTTTCGCAGACCTGTCCGGATCCTGCGCCGACTCTGGCCCCAGTCGCCGGCCGCTCAGTTCGCTGACTAACTGACAAGACTCAATTGATTCACCTCATTGGTCCTTTTCATTATCATCCTTCACCTTGTATCCCCGACCCCCTTGCGTCTGTCTATTGTTGATCACCGCTACACCTTGTTCCTTTTCAAACCTCCGTGGTGATACAGCATCCCGTCGCCTGCTGACCACGCGACTCAGGCGCGATCAGGATAGTGCACGGACCACCACTATCTCTATGTCTATGCAATAGGTACGGCATCTACCTACTCCCGAGCTCGTGCCTGCCCTAGTGGTTAAGGTATGCGAGCATCTGCGACAGCGTCCCCCAGCCTTCCTTTCGCATAAGAAGACCAGCCACTTCACCAATGCCCTCCATTGATATCCCATATTGTCGCATTGTGGAAGGAGGCTCTTGTCTACTTGTCGCTTACCCTTATTCTTACCTTCTGTCATATTGTATTCTCATGCGCACCCTACTAGCTGCTTCATCCCGGTTTCCTTCCTTCCCAAAGTCACAGGTCACCACCTATTTATTTACAAGCTCATCTTCTCTCATGTGTACTGCTACTACACTTTCTTAATCATTATGTCCTACGCTACGCGACACACATCGGCTAAGTGATACTAGATAGTTCTATTCTTCGAGTCATCATCCATGCGCGGACATTCAATCTAGCAGTCGAGCACTAGATTCTTGGTTCCCCGTGTTGCGCTTGGCGCCTTGATAAACGGCGAACATGGCTTCCAAACAGCCGCAGAGCCTCTCTCCAAAGGACAAAGCAGCAGAGCCCACGCCGATTGAAGAAATGGAGGTTGATGAGCCCGTCGCGAAGGCTGTGGACAGGTAAGCCATGACTACTTACACCTTACATGGCTTCTAGTTACTCAAACGAGACAGGGACCTCAAATCCGATGAAGATTCAGCGCAACCCAAGGCCACGCCTCTTACTAATGGTAACACCCCAAAGGCGACTCAGTCGGGTGGTGAGGGAGCAAAATCTACTGAGCATGTTGACACGACTGCTGCCGATGACAAGTTGCCAGAGTCATCTTCGCCGAAATCTGCTCCTGACCCAACGCCGACCACAGATGTTGAAATGAAGGAGCCAAATGGAACAACCGAGGCGGAGGAAAAGGAATCGGCACCAAAGATGGGCGACGACAATGATTCTGCCGCTGCGAGTGCACCTCAAGTCCCGCCACCAGCTAAGGAAGAAGGGGCTGACAAGGAAGCGATCGCCTCTACTGAGGAGAAATCTGATCTCGACCCTAAAGCTTCACAGGGGAATGACCCTGATGGCGAAGATCCAACACCCGCAGCTCCTACAGATTCCATGGATATTGATGTTGCGACAGAGCGGCCTAACCTAGCATCGAGTACAGAACACACTGACAACACCAAAAACACGTCCACTGTGAGCGATGCACCGATTGCCTCGTCTCCCCCCGATTCTAGTCAGCCCGCTGATATATCCAAGCTTGAAATCAAGGCAACACAAGAGGAAGAAACTACGTCTCCCACGCAGGAAGATGTACCTATGCTTGAGTCTGTTACATCCCCGTCAAAGGTACCCCGTGAGCGCGAAGAAGACGACGCAGAAGAGCCAGCTGCCAAACGGGCCAGAACAGAAGATGCCGGTGAAACGACACTAGACTCACTGGTGGTCGCTGGTAGTGCTGATGCCGATGCAGCCGCTCAACTAGCAGGAAGTAGAGAATTGGACCTGGCGATTCCGGATGATCTACCAATTACGCCTCACCAGAACAAAAGGACACGGGAAGTTCTCGCCAATGTAAAGAAGACTAAAAACGGCGGCAATTTCCGAAAATCGGTGCAGGAATTGTGGCCTGGATTGTGGAATGACTACAGCGCGAAGATCGATAATCCTATTGACATCTCTCTTATGGAGGTTAAACTCCGTGAGGATAGATATGCCAATTATGGTCAGTTCAAAGCCGATGTCAATCAGCTCTACGAGAACGCGGTACTTTTCAACGGAGTGCTCCATGATGTTTCGCGTGCTGCAGCACAGGTAAGAGACTACATCCTGGTCAGAATGCCTGAGATCATCCATACGAAAGCACCTGTAAAGCCCGAGAAAGGTAAGGCCCAGCCCACTCGTCACACGGAACCTCGCGCTGCGACCCACCAGCCGCGCCGTCAGTCCCAATCACAGACACACGCACCAGCACCAAGTCCGAAGTCGAAGCCAGATCAGTCCTCTGTTCCTACCGCAGCCTCGACTACTGCCCAGGCCTTTGCGATCCCTCCATCTGGCATTCCGCAGATTCGACGTGACTCGACGCGAGACGATAGCGATAGACCAAAGCGACCGATTCATCCCCCTAAAAACCGTGACCCCGAATACGCTTCGAAGGCCAGCCGCAAGAAGAAGTTGGACCCCGAACAGCGCTTTTTCGATATGGTTCTGGACGAGGTTAAGAAGGTCAAACACTACGCGATTAATCAGTGGTTTCTCGCGCCCGTAGATCCCGTAGCCTTGAACATTCCCAATTATTTCAAGGTCATCAAGAAGCCAATGGATCTTGCCACAATGACGGAAAAGAACTATGACGGAGAATACAAGACTATGAAAGAACTCGAGAAGGACATGAGACTTATTGTCCATAATTCCGAGATCTTCAACGGCCCAGATCACGATGTCACAAATCAAGCAAGACAGCTAGAGGAACTCCTCAAGAGTCAACTAGCCGGCAAGGATAGGTGGATGGAACGACATTACCCCTCGGCGGCCCCATCTGCAATGCACGCATCCGCTGCTAGTCCTGAACGGAGCATAGCTGAGTCAGATGACGATAGCGAGGGTAACGGAGAAGAGGAAGAGAACGATGCGATTCAAAGTCTTCAACAGAGACTGAATGAGGAGCAAGATAAACTCAACCAACTCCTTAACTCTAAGAAGCCAGACCTCACAATGATGGAGGTCCAGCAATCGATGGTGGCCGTTCTCCAAAAGAAAATAGTTGAGGAGAGGACTAAGTTCCTCAGTGAGAAGAAGCCCAAAAAGAAGAAGGGCGCTAACCCGAAGAGTAAATCCAAGGCCGCCGGGGGTGGCTCACTTGGTGGGAACAAGAAATTGTCAGGGTCCGTTGGCACATCAAAGAAGCCGGCTGGCGGCCAGAAGAAGCCGCCGGCGCCCAAGAAGCGACCTATTGGAGCATTGGAAAAAGCGGTCATAGCTGAAGGCATTAACGAGCTTGACGGCAATACGTTGACGAAGGCTGTTGAAATCATCAAGCGTGACACTGGTCAGAATGTAAGTAACCAACCTCAAGTTGACCTTATCCGTATTGTCTTGATTCTGCTTGCATTTGGAACACGATCTGTGAGAGGGCCAACGCGGGGACTAATTTGTACCAGGAAAATGATGATGGCGAAATGGAGTTGGACATAGATTCTCTGACAACCGACGCCCTCGGGAAACTGTATGACCTCATTAATAAGGCGCATCCCAACATCCGTCAGACTCTTGCCAAGAAGCCGGAGTACAGTAGTGCTGTAAATCCAGAACCCGAACCGAAGGTCAAGCCCGGCGGATTGCCGAAGGCGAAGAAGAATAAGCCTATGAACAAGCATGAGCAGGAACGCAAGATTGAGCAGTTACGCGAACTCAAAGCCCAGCTCCAGCGACATGGGAGCGGTAGTCAAGAGCCCATGGTACCTGATACTGAGCCGCCGCCAGCTGAAACAAGCGAGTCAAGCGACTCGGAAGAAGAGTGAAGGGGTATTGTTTTTTTACATACCAAGGAGAGTTCCTACCGTGTGTAACACATGCCGTCACCACTTGGTCGCAGTATCAAGCGCTTTGCCAACCTCTCGGGACCAGCTGTCTCAGTAACAGTCCTAATCCTATCTCCGAGGCGATGTTTGCTCGAGAAAACTGCACCCTTTGGTACAGGTACTCATAAAATTGGAGAAGGAGCTGAAGCTGTATGAGTATCAACATCCATAAGAACAATGGCGTGGTAAGACGGGAAGAGCATACGCCATGTAGAATAGTCAGGAAAGGTTAAGGTGAGAGGAAACTTGGGGAGACGATTGCGTGCACCACTTTTTTCGGCTAGGGTCGTTTTCGATCAACTGCAGTTCCACCAGATCGGTTTCTCGATCTGGAGCTGTCGGGTTGATAGTAAAACCGCACACCTTGCCCTCTATTATGAGAACTGGTGAAGCCGGGCGTCTCTCTGACGCGGTGGGCTCAGAGAGAGAGGTACATGCAAATACCACTAGGGCACGAATTCGACGTTAGCATGCGGTCGTAATTGTCGAGGGCTTTTTTTCGCGGTGCGCAAAGTAGGATTATATCAGCGATAAGTAACTACCTAGGTAGCAATCCTACAGACGCATTAGCCGATATGTGTAATTCCGGAGACTATGTGTGAAGTGCTTAAATACCTGTCAAGCCCCGTCAAAGCCATGTGCCCGTCCGGGCATCCACTCAGGATGCTCAAATGGAGCTTTTTTGGCGGAGGTCGTGAAATCCCAGGGCCTGGAAATCTGTGACAATAGCTATCTAAACCCGAAGGCTAGCATAGCGATAGAACCCATCCATGATAGCTAGCGCTGCCATGAAGTATATGATCAACTCTTAGGTAGCGGTGATGAATTCATGGATATGGAAGTGCGGCGATGTCCCTATGATTATCCGGATGCCACACACCTAGGAACGGGGAGTAGGAGAGAATATGCGCGAGCAAGCTACCTGGGCATGGGGAGCCGCACGGGGCGGGCATAAGGTTAGTCCAGCTAAAGAGCTTAGGTAGAGGGAGAGGAAGCAAGCAAGCGAACAAGAAGAGCGACGACAATCCATGTTGCTGGGGATTTATGACCGGTAGCATCTGCATGGTCGAGCCTGGACATGGGCAGACGGGTAGACAGACAGACAGATAGATAGATAGATAGATAGATAGATAAAAAGGGCTTTTGCTCTCGGCATGATATGATGACGGAGAGAGAGGAATGTGAGATGGGGCAGGCAATAGGGCAACTCGCTCGCTCTCATTCGCTTTGTGCATTTTGGGCCTATATTTGAGACTATCCTACAGAGGCTAGACCCCTATAGGGACTAGATAGGGCAGCTTGGGTGCCTGCCTGACAGCGGGCAGGCATACACAATTATAGGTGCTCACAGGCTTACAATTGGCCCCGTCTAGTGGGCTTGTCTTACCTGTAGGGACTATGGGATTATGGATGGTCCCACATACCACCTGACGGGTAGGCGCTGATAACTCCCCTAATCTTAGGGCAGTGTGATGACTGAGGTGAGCATTCAATGCATTAATTGATAAGGCTAAGGTATGCCTAGGCCCCTCTGGAGTAAGGTAATGAAAACTCAAAACAGGACCATTCTCTGAAGAAAACCTGCTGTTAGGGTCCCGGCGTGGTGGTCCGAGTGTACATTGAAGTATGAATCCCACGAATCCGCAAGCAAATTAGGTACACCACCAGTTCTCCCGAGACAGTAACACGAGGTCGCAAGCATTGTTTCAACAATTAAGAGGGGAAATATAATGCTTACCTTACACAAAGGGATGGAAGTTTGTTTGCTATTTTGGTTTTCAGAAGCCGGCTGAGTACTACAGAATGATTATCATTGACTTATTAACCCCCTCATGGCATTGCCCACAGGTACAACTCTGCTTGCGCGCGTTCATGCGTCGCAAGATAGGAAACTCTAACCTACCTCCCAGTCTAATATTCTCCTCTCCCATAGTCTTGCAGGTTGACGCAAGCTTTAAATCGGTGCCTCAAGTTTAATGCATCATATCATTCATGCATTACATAATTAGAAGAGAGGCTCGCTAGTACGCTCTGGGAGAATCAGTCCACTCCATTCCACTGCCGCTGGAACTCCAAAGTGCTAAAGACGGGGAGTTACCATACTACTCCTCAGTCGAAGTAAGGGATCAAGTCATCGAAATGAGCTGGGAAACTAGTTAGTCTTTCCATCATTCCACAATTAGTGAAATATAGCCATTGTCTCTTCTTGCGATTTCGGACCGAAGAGTGAATCCAGCTATGCTGAGAATGACATAGACTTGACGTCATGAACTCGATCCTTATATATACAAGAAAAACTTGGAAGAACCTGAGCCGAGATCACGCGACAGGTAAGTATTCGAAAAAGAAAAAGAAGGAGAAAAGAAAAGAAAGAAAAAGGGTTATTACGTGGTTTCAGAGTATAATCATCGCTACTGTTGTTGATGCTGCCATCATGAAGGAATACATGGCCGAGGAATGGCTGCCGTCCGAGTCCGGGCTCGGCGAGAGCCCGCTGTACCGCCAGGAGGACGACACCTTCTTCTTCGTCGACATCAAGAACCGCCTCGTGCACTGCGTGCCGCTGTACCGCGGCTGGGCGGGGCGCTACACGGTGCACCTCGACGAGCCCGTGACCAGGCTCGACATCGTCGAGGGACGCCTGGATATCCTCGCCGTGCAGACGCGCCTCGGCTTTGCGCTACTCAACTCCACCAGTGGCGCCATACATCCCATCGCCTATGTGCGCCACGCGGAAGACGCGAATCTGAATAAGCAAGTACGTATGAATGATGGCGGCATCGATGCGCGCGGACGCTGGTGGGCGGGCACCATAGCTCTGGATGAGGAGAGCAGGATTGGGCGGCTCTGGAGGCTTGATGAAGGGGGGAATCTCCAGGATATGTCGGATGGGAAAGAAGATGAGAGGGCCGCTGTCATCAATGGACCTGTGTGGTCGCCCGATGGTAAAATCATGTATACGTGTGATACCCCCGAAGGAAAGATCTATCAGTACGCGCTCCCTCGTTCTCCGTCATGGCAATGTCTTCGAGCACCGTAGTCCTTAGGGTGGGCTATTTAGTGTATACGCGGTACTGCTAATCACTTGGCTATTATAGGAGCGACTACGACATCGAAAATGGCACAGCCGCCAATAGGCGGCTATTCGTCAAACTCGAGGATGGAGGAATGCCGGACGGACTGGCGGTTGATGTAGAGGGTCACGTCTGGGCCGCCGCCAACTCTCAGGGCAAGCTTGTTAGACTCTCGCCCGAGGGAGAAATAACCGCCACATGCACGGTTCCCGGCGCCAAGATGACTTCGTGCCCGAACTTTGGCGGCAAGGATATGAAGACTTTGTTCATTACGTCGATTGCCGCGGATGGATCGACTGGGAATGTATATACCGCTAGAGTGGATATACCGGGTATTCATAGAAATCAATTCAAGCTATAGAAAGTTCCACGGTATCAAATTAAATCATGAGCATATGTGTGCGCGCTGTACTCACTAACTAAGGAGCGAAAAGGGTAGCTCAGTTGGTGTTGGTAACTCATTCAAGTATACCTCCCACACGTAATTCTATCCATTCCGTCTCTAAGGAATTATTTTTGACTCAGGACATATGCGCTTTGACACCAAGTTCGTCTTTACTTCAACATCATCAGGCGGAAAGGTCATCGACGCACAGTGAACTGACGGGAAAGTTCTTCAAACAGTTCACAAACAAAATTTCAATGCCATCTCACCTGCGGCCTCTCAACTTTGATATCCCACTCCCAACGCCTGGTAGAGTCGGGTCTATTCTGCCCCTCTTCATCAGGACTGTTCACAAGTTGCCATTCTTGAGTGTCATCCTTGTCTTCACCTGATTTGTCTGCTTTACCACCACGCTCTTCGCGGGCAGAGATATTGGGCTCTATTGTACGGGCTTAGATGTCTAATCAAGACGGGTGAGCTTGATAGGTACTGCATGGTACATACTGGCAGAACCGGAGTCGTCGAGCCCACTTTTATCTAGTGCATGTTCTTGCTCGTCGAGCTTCGTAGTCCACCTAGGTTGGCCATGAAAAAAGCTTATTATGGCCAGCATTTACTCTCTTCCCTATATATATATTAATAATACACTATTTATATAATATATAAAAGTTTTTTATTTAAAAGTTATATTAGTAAATATATTTTTTTAAAGTTTCAATTTTTTAATTATTTATATTTAATATTAATATATTTTTTAAATAATATTATATTTATTTAAAAAAATTATTTTATATATTAAAGAAATTAAATATTTTATATATTAATAAATTAAATATTTTTAATTATAAAATTATATTTTATATTATTAAATTATTTATATAATAAATTCTAATATTTTATTAATTTATTATTTATTATATAAATTTAAAAAATAACATATTTTAATATTAATAGAACATAATAATTTTATTTAAATATATTTTATTATATTTTATTATATTATATTAATTATATTTTAATTAATCTTTCTATTATTTAATTAAATATAATAATATATATATATTTTAATATAAAAACTTTTTAAAAAATAATTAATTTAAAAGTAATTAAAAAATAAAATTTTATTTAATTTAATATTATAAGCCAACAAAAAGGGTGGCTAGTTTGACGGGCCAGGTGTGGAAAAAAAGAGGTACTAGGGCAGATATAAAAGAGAAAGTCATAATTAACATAGGTTATATAATTATAAAAATAAACTAATAAGCTTTAAATTATTAAATTATAATAATAAACTAATAAATCTTAAATTATTAATAAAAATAAATTTTATTTTTTTTATATTTTTTATATTTAATTATTTATTTAATTTAGTATTTTTATTATTAATTTTATTTTAATTTTTATTTTAATTTTATTTAGTTTATATTTAAAAATATTTAAAAATAATTATTATATTTAATAATATTTAATATAATAATAAAAATATTAATAAATTTTTTTTATAAATTATTTATTATTAATTTTATTATTATTTATAAATTAAAAACCTTTATAAATATTTTATATATTTTTTAATATATAAAGAATCTATAATATTTTAATAATCTTTTAATTAATAAAATTTAATATAATATAAATATTAATATAAAAGATTAAATAATAATTAATTTATAAAATAAATTTATAAAGAATATTATAAAAATATTTAATAAAATAATAAAATATAAATATATTTATAAATATTTTATTTAATAAATTAAATTAATTAAATAAATCATAAAACTTAAAATATAAATTTAAAGATTTTATAAAAATGTTAATAAATTATAAATATTAATATATTTAAATAATAATTTTTAATTATAATTAAATAATTATTATTAATTAAAAATATTATTATAATATAAATAAATTAAATAAAAAAGTAATATTAAAATTAATATTTTTATTTAAATTAATTATATTTATTTTAAAAATAGTTTTTTAAAAAATATTTATATTAATTAAAATAATAATTATAATAATATTATAAAATTAAAAAATAATAATAATTAATTTTAAAATATTTTAATTAATAAAATTAATATTAATTTAATTTTTAAATATATTAATTTTTAAACTAGTTAATAAAAATTAAAAATTAAAAAAAACTAAAACAATTAAAACAATTAAAGAAATTAAAAGTTTTAAGTTTATATTTTTTAAATTATATAATACGTTTATAAATATAAAAATATTTTTATATAAATAAAATTTTATTTAAAATAATATAAATTAATAATTAAAAGAAAATATTAAAGAATCATAATAAATTTTTAATTTTTAATAAAAGAAATATTTTTATTAATTATAAGAATTTTAAAGAATAAATAAAAATATTATTTAAAATAAATTAAAAATATAATAAATTATATTATAAAATTTAAATAGTTAATAATAATTTTAAAATTATTAAAATATATATTATTTTATTTATTTTATATAAAATTAAAAATATAAATTAAAAATAAATTCTATAAAATAAATAAATTTAAAAAATTAATAAATATATTAATATAATTATTATAATTATTTAATAATTATTTAATAAATATTTTAAAAAAAGAATTATTATAATTAAAAAAGATAATTTTTAAAAAGATATAAAATAAAGGTTTAAATAAATAAATAGAATTAAAATATAATTATTTAAAAATATATTTTAAATTAAATATTTTAATTATAAAAAAGAATTCTTTTAATTATTATATTATTTTAAAATAGAAAATATAAAATTATTATTTTAAAATAAATTATAAAATAATATATATATTATAAAAATAATTAAAATTATATAATATATAATTTTAAAAAATAATTTAATTAAAAATAAAGAATTATTAATAAATTCAAATAATTATAAAAAAAGAATTTATAATTAAATTTAAAATATAATTTAAAAATAAATTTTATTTTAAAAAATAAAATTATAAATAATTTAAATAATTAATATTTAAAAATATTTAAAAAGGATAAAATAATTTATTAAATATTAAAAAAAAAAGAATATTTTAAATAAGTTTAAAAAAATAAAAAAATATTATTAATTAAAATTAAAATTAATATTATATATATTCTTTAATAAATTATTTAATTAATTATTAAAAATTATAAATATAATAAAAATAATAATAATAATCTTTTAATATTTAAATATTTAAAATATTGTAAAATTATATAAATATTATTAATATTTATAAAATAAATTAAAGAAATTTAATTTTTAAAATAAATTATATATAATAAATTATAAAATTATTATATAAATAAATTATTAAAGAAAAGAACAATTTATAATATTTAAAATAAATAATAATTATATATAATATTCTATTATAAAATATTATATAAATAATTATTATAAATATTATTAATGATTAAAAATATAATTATGTTAATAAATAATTTATAAAAAATAAAAAGATAAAAAAAAATTAAATAAAAAGAATTTATATTATAAAGAATTAAAAAAATATTTTTGTTACGAAGTGGCTGTGGCCCGATCTGGTAAGGGGCCATAGGGAGGGGCCAGTGTTCCTGACCCGCACTGGGCTACTGAGGGGTCACGTGCTGGCTCACTCGGCTCACTGGTGATCCAGGCTCACTCGGCTCACTGGTGATCCAGGCTCACTCGGCTCACTGGTGATCCAGGCTCACTTGGCTCACTGGTGATCCAGGCTCACTCGGCTTGCTGGCCCTCGGATGGGCTCTCGCTTTTTTCTCCCCTTTGTGTCTATATAATCTCATGACTTTCCTGTATCTAGTCACTCGTTTATTCTAGTTCTCTAGCTATCAATCTCAGTTCTCATTTCAGTCTTACTTGAAGACACCTAAGAGCGACTACTATTCTATTGCGACTAGATTAGTGGTGGGAGTACCTGAAAACCTCCCTTACGGACCACCTGCTGTTAGTCTTATTGTTACCTGCAAATCAAGAACCCATTTCACGTACGTCTTATATATCTTTCGATATATAAGAGGTCCGTAACATTTTGATAGCTCCTTGATCAATAAGACTCAGCACGTTACGGATATTGGTATAGGGAACTGGGTGGTAGAAAATCCACGAGATAAGTTCGCCAGAAGATACCACGAGGATATCCAACGAGACGACAAGATACGAATGCATTTGCGAATGCCCATTTCGAGAAGTATACCCTACCTGATAAGTTTGACTGACTAGACAGATTATGGGACCAAAGACACGAAGTCAAGACACGAGTTCAGAGACTTCACGAGCACCTCAGCAGACCACGAGCGTCAGCACACCTAGACAACAAACCCCGGTTGCAGCCAGTCAACCATCGCCAGCTAAGAGTACTACTGTAGTACGAGCAAACAACAACGACTCAAGCAGTGGGTCAAGTGAAGAGGAGACAGCACCAAGACCAGTACCTCCACTTAAGCCAAGAACACCGGTTCCAAAGATAACTCAAGGAACACTTACACCAGCCAAGACAGTGGTCACGAAGACACCACAGAATCAAGAGACAGTGACAGCAACACCTGCCACTACGGTAACAGCGACAGTTACACCACAGACATCTGCTTCTACAGTACCCCAACCAACAAAGTCAGCACCAACTCAGACCTCGAGCGTACCAGTTCCTGAATCAGCCAACAAAGATAAAGAACCAGAGAAACCAAGGGAGTCAAAAGAACCAGAAAAGCCTAAGGAACCAGAGGAACCAGAAGAAGACGAATCACCACCACCATCACCACCTCCAGGACAAATCACTATGGCTAGTCTACCAGAAACTAAAGGTTTCAAGCCTACACCCCCTAGGCCATACGATGGGTCCACGGATGTGGAAGCATTTCTTGTACAAGTAAGACTTTACTTGAAATGGTATGAATCGACAATCGAAAAAGAATACCAGAAGATAATGGTAGCCTCTCAGTTCCTGACAGGAAAAGTACTCGAATGGTTCCAGCCAATACTAAAGGACTACTTGGAATCATCGACACCAAGTAAAGCTAGACAAGAGACCCGGGAAATCTTTGCCGACTATGAAAATTTCGAGGAACGAATGAAAGCATTATTCGGGGATACCAAGAAAGCAGAACATGCCGAAAAACAGCTTCACCGCCTGAAGCAAACCAAGGATACAGCGAGCTATGCTGTAGAGTTCAAACGATTAGCAGCGATTTCAGGACTACCAGAACGTGCATTATTCTATCCGTTCTACGCAGGCCTGAAGACGCAAGTTAAAGATGATCTCCATAAAATGGACAGGCCCGAGGAAATCAATAAGTACATTGATATGGCCATTACGATCGACCGACGATCATTTGACAGGTACCTCGAGAAGAAAGGAACCACCACAACTAGAAAGGACAGTTCCCAAGAGAATACGGGACAAAGATCCAAGCAAGTGAGTGAGATCAAGAAACGACCACTCAGGGATATGTCTCAGGTTGAATGCTTCAACTGTGGAAAGAAGGGACATTTCCAGTCATCGTGCCGCTCCAAGAAGGAGGACGATAAGAAGGGTTACCAGAGAGGAAAGATTCCTCAGCCCAAGAAGAGAGTACGGGTAGTGGAAGTCCAAGAGGACGAAGAAGATGAGAGTCAACCAGGAAGCGATACGTCCTCAGAGCAGGAGTATGAGGTTGCTATTCTAAACCGAACAAGCGGTTCCACACCTAACGAAACAGAGTGCCCGATCTGCAAAGGATTGGAAGAAAAGGCATGCAAGTACCATCCAGGAACTGAACAATCCTTGAAATGGATTGCGAAGGGATGTACATGCCACGAAAATGATTGGAATTGTGAGATGCATAATTCCAAGGAATGGCCTAACCAAGAGTGGGAAACCACTAACAATAGCGAGCCAACACCGTCAACAGACTCGAATGACTGTGAGGGAGTTCCCACAGCCAGGCCCAGGATGTGGCCTGAAGGTGAATCTTGTCCTGAGGGACAAGACTGCGAATACGATTGGTGTTATCATAACACAGACTATGAGTGGCTTGAACAATCAGTGTCCAAGAGCATTCAAAGAGGCGAAACGGCCTACCAAACACCAGAAGACGAGAAGATTGAAGAAAGAAGAGTAGAGAAGACTACCTTGGACGAACTCAAGAAAATGGAAGAAGTTTTCCTATGGCCCAGACTACAGAAGATGCAAAAGAACGACAGAGCATTGCTAGTTGGAGCCGGAACCGACACTACGCATATTCCCCAGTTAGCTATTCAGCTGATTGCTGAAAGCCATGGACACGATGGAACGATGATGGGAGGAGACAACGACCTCCTAGTGCCTGAACATCCAGAACATCACAAGGTTGCATGGGTATGTTGTGTGGTACATAGATGCCATCAACATCTACAAGACAAGCTAAAGAATGCTTGGTTTCCAAAACGAATCGCACGAACAGCAATGAACGAACCATACATGACAGACTACGGAGTCACTGCACGAGTAAGCTACCGAGACGAACGAGGATTCGCCATATTCAAGACAGACAGCGACTGCACACAAGATTCTACGGCAAGACACTGTACGGATGACTATTGCGAATATCATTGGTTGCTGAAAGCACAATTATTTCGACAAATGACTCATGGGAGACGAGAAAATGAGAGGCTACACTTCATGATACGACCAAGGACGGTAATCAAGAAGCGTCTCTCATCTAAAGAAGAATCAGACGAGGAAGGACCTACGCCACAAGAAACCAAAGAAGCATTGGACCAGATACCCACCAAAACATCCTATGCGAAAGAATCGAAAGAACAAGAAACAAAAAACGAGAAGGGTTCTCGCCTCAAAGGCAGCGAGTAACCGAGACAGTTAAAGCCCTACGAGAAGTTCGACGCGATACAGAAAGAAACCAATTTGAGATCGAACTTGAGAGTCAAGGAAAGATATATAAAGCCTTGATAGATTCTGGAGCACAAGCAAACATCATATCACCAAAAATAGCGGAACGAGACCGCATCCCCTGGAAATACAAGTTGAAATCCTGGAAAATCACGGGATTCGATGGAAGCACCTCTAACTACGACAATGGCCGAGTACTCAGAGAAACAGCACCACTCGACATATCTATACAAGGACACAAAGAGCAAGTTGTATTTGATATTGCCGATGTCTCTGGACACGACATTGTCCTGGGAGTACCATGGTTAGTGACCAGCGATCCTGTGATCCGATGGAAAGCAAAAACAATTGAATGGGAGTCGAACCGACAAGTAAAAAGAATCAACAAAATCGCAAAAGAAATCATCAAAAACATACCAAAGGAATATCACAGATTCCATGAATTGTTTCAAGAACGAAGGGAAGGAGAGCTTCCTGAACACGGCCCATGGGATCATCACATTCCAATCAAAGAAGGATGTCAACCAAAACTTCACCAAGTCTATCATATGGGACCGGACAAAACAGAGGCTCTATGGAGATATATCCAGAAGAACCTAGCCAGAGGATTCATCAGGGAATCACAATCATCTTGTGGTTACCCGGTAATCATGGTACCGAAAATGAAAGACGGAAAACAGACAATCGATGAAGAAGGAAATCTGATGTGGCGAGTAGTAGCAGACTACCGGCCACTGAACGAAATCACAATACCAAACGGGTATCCGCTTACCCTATTGGCAACAATGAGAGAAAACATCAGCCAAGCACGATGGTTCACAACATTTGATATACCGGACGGATATTATGCTATTCGCATGGCAAAAGGAGAAGAATGGAAAACAGCTATCCGGACAGTACACGGACTGTACGAATACCTGGTAATGCCACAAGGACTACGGAATGCACCAGCCAGCTTCCAACACATGATGATGACGATATTACGACAATTCCTAAACAAGTTTGTGTTTGTTTACCTGGACGATATTCTGATCTATTCAAACACACTCGAGGAACACAAGAGACATGTAGTTCTGGTATTGGAGACACTCCAAAAGGCCGGACTACGACTGAACCCAAAGAAGTGCACATGGCATGCACAAGAAATCAACTTTTTAGGATTCACAATCACCCCTGGACAAATAAGGATACAGTCATCAAAAATCGACACAATACGCAACTGGAAGATTCCAGACCCGGCAACGGTTACGGACATTAGACAAGTTTTGGGATTCCTCAATTATGTCCGTATGCTCATCAAGAACTTCGGAGACATGGCACAACATCTCACAAAGTACACAACAAAGGAATACGAGGGAAAGACCTTCTCAATTTCAAAGGAAGCACAAAAGGCTTTTGGAGAATTGAAACTCAAAGTAACCTCTGACCCGGTGGTCAGGTTGCCAAATCCGATGAAGAAAAAGAGGCTTAAGACAGATGCCTCAGATGGAGTGATTGCAGGAGTACTTGAACAACTTGAAGACGATGGGAAATGGCACCCAGTAGCTTACTACTCGAAAGCGCTGAGGGATGCTGCACTACGCTATCCTATCTACGATAAAGAACTACTCGCAATCATCACAGCACTCAAGGAATGGGAACCGTTCCTCACCGGAACAACAGAACCAATTGAGATCTATTCAGATCACAAAAACCTAACGAAATTCATGACCACACAAGAAATCACTAAGCGACATGAAAACTGGATGGTTTTTCTTTCAAAAATTCAACTTCAAGATATGTCATATCAAAGGAAAAGAAAACATTCAAGCAGACATACTTAGTCGACGAGGTCAGAAGGGATTCAAGGTTCCAAAGCGAAACATTCAAGTGTTACACCCTCAACAGGATGGAAGCTTGAAGATTCGAACCATATTTAAGAATCTTTCAGACACGCAGCTTCGACAAGCATATAATCCAAACGAGCTAGCGGAATTACGCAAGCAAGGAGGATCAAAACATAATAAACTGATGTATAGACGAAAGATCTATATACCGGAGGCCCTACGGGACAAGTTTATTAAGGACTTCCATGAACACCCACTACACGGACACCAAGGAATAGCCAAGACAGCACGGCGACTACAGGAGAAATATGACTTCCCAGGATTATGGAAGGTAGTCGAGTCTACGGTAAAAGGTTGTAATACTTGCAACAAAGCCAAGGCTTCACGACATAAACCCTACGGGATATTACAACCAACACAAATACCTGAACAAGCATGGCATACGATTGCTTGGGATTTCATCACTGGACTACCGCTGTCAACCGACCCGGTCACAGGAGTACAATATGATGGAATATGGGTAATTGTTGACCGACTCACAAAATACGGTTATTTCCTACCATTCAAAAGCGATGCGACAGCCGAACAGCTCGCATATGCCTTTATTCGCCAATACTTGGACAAACACGGAGTGCCAGAAAAGATTATTTCCGACCGAGACAAACTTTTTACGTCTAAGTTTGGGATAAGCTTCTTCAAGCAGTTAGGTATTAAACTCAAGTTCTCAACTGCTTATCATCCTCAGACGGATGGACAAACAGAGAGACTGAACCAAACTCTTGAACAATACCTTCGAAGCTACATCAACTACCAACAAGACAATTGGGTAGAATTGCTACCAACTGCACAAATTGCCTACAACACATCAATCAATGAAGACATGAACATATCACCTCATGAGGCAGTCTATGGACAACCAGCCACTACCGAAAAACAAGAAAAATCGCTAACAGAAACACCTGTTACCACAACCATAGCACCTCGAGCTCAAGCTATTGCTACAGAAGTCAGAGCACTACAGACAAAATTGCAAGCACGACTTCAATTCCTTCAACAACGAATGTCACAGTACTACGACAAGAAAAGAATTGAGGGACCAATTCTAGCGAGAGGAGACAAAGTTTATCTGTTACGCCAAAAACAAAACGCGACTTCAAAGATTTCACAGATCAAAACGAAAAGACCTAGTGACAAATTGGATTTTAAGAAACTCGGTCCTTTCAAAATTGAAGAAGTCATTTCACCAACCAACTACAAACTGTCATTACCAAAGAACATGCGAATTCATCCTATCTTTCATATTTCATTACTTGAACCAGCACCAAGGGATGCACCTGTTGAAACCCAACTAGAAGTGGAAAACGATCAAAATATCTATGAAGTCGAAAAAATACTGGACTCTCGTCAGAACAAAAACAACATTGAGTATCTCGTCAAATGGAAAGGATACTCACACGCCGACAATACTTGGGAGCCTAAGAGACATTTGGAGACTGCCGCAGTTGTTGTGGATCAGTTTCACCATCAACACCCTGATCGCCCGGGGCCAAAAGCGAGGGGTCGACCTCCCAGGCAGCGTCTAGCGCGTCCCAGTCTATTCTTGGAAGGACCTCGGACTGGCCACCGCTAGGGAGTGGCATCGCGTTGCGTTTCTCGCGCTCCTTGCGTTCTTTTTCCTCATTCTCCATCCGCTCCATCTCATCTAGCTCGTCCAGTGACTGGAGACCGCGCTGAACTACTTTTATCCCACGCTCTTTAAGAAATCGTCTCTGTTTTCGTAGACGAGTTAAACGACCTAGCGCAGTGTCTAACTCACTGTCAAGCCTTTTCCGCTCACCATCAAGTCTTTTTCGCTCAATATCGTGCCTTCTGCGCACTTCGAGGAGTTGTTCCTCAGCTAGGAGCTCCTCTTTCTCTAGGCGGCGGTCCTCGGAGACGATGTTGTTGGCGGTATCTATGGGTACACCCAGGCCATCGCAGGAGCGGCCTGCGCGGACGCATTCTTTGCACCGAGAGATTCCTTCCATCATCTGGCAATTTAGCGATCGATCGAAGCACCGGGAACAAGGCATGACTTCAGAGCCAACTCGGTCGATTAGGCTTGCTAGGGCGATCCGTTGTTCGGTTTTACTAGGCTTATTCTGTTTTTCGATACGGCCTGACATCTTCGATCAGCGAGGAAGAGGAAGAAGGGGTGTTGTAGAAGAGGGGGAAGAGCGGGCACATACGTATTGTTGGGACAACAATGACAGGAGGAAGGAGGATAGTGTTACGAAGTGGCTGTGGCCCGATCTGGTAAGGGGCCATAGGGAGGGGCCAGTGTTCCTGACCCGCACTGGGCTACTGAGGGGTCACGTGCTGGCTCACTCGGCTCACTGGTGATCCAGGCTCACTCGGCTCACTGGTGATCCAGGCTCACTCGGCTCACTGGTGATCCAGGCTCACTTGGCTCACTGGTGATCCAGGCTCACTCGGCTTGCTGGCCCTCGGATGGGCTCTCGCTTTTTTCTCCCCTTTGTGTCTATATAATCTCATGACTTTCCTGTATCTAGTCACTCGTTTATTCTAGTTCTCTAGCTATCAATCTCAGTTCTCATTTCAGTCTTACTTGAAGACACCTAAGAGCGACTACTATTCTATTGCGACTAGATTAGTGGTGGGAGTACCTGAAAACCTCCCTTACGGACCACCTGCTGTTAGTCTTATTGTTACCTGCAAATCAAGAACCCATTTCACGTACGTCTTATATATCTTTCGATATATAAGAGGTCCGTAACAATTTTATATAAAAAGAATTAAAAAAGTTTTTATTTTAAAAATAATAAATAATTATAATTATTAAATCTTTATAAAAAGTTTAATATAATATTATAAAAGATTAATTTAAAATTAAATTTAAATATTAAAGAAATATATATAAAATTTTAATAAATTTTAAAATATAAATAAATATTATATTATTAAACATAATAAAATAAAATTATATTTTTTAAAAATATAAATTAAAACTTTAAAAAATTATAAAAGTTAATAAAAATATAAAAAATAAATTATATTTAATATTATTAATATTTTTAAATATAATATTATTTTAAAAATATTATAATTAATAATTAATAATTTTATAATTTAAGAAAAAATAAAAATAATTAAATAAAGATTAATAAAATTATAAAAAGAATTATTAAAAATATATTAAATAAATTTTATAAATTTTATAAATTATTAAAAAAAGAAATCTTTTTAAATATAATTTATAAAATTATTATATTTTAATTAAAAATAATATTAATTAAAACTTTATTAAATTTATTATATAAAATTAAATAAAATAAAGATTTTATAAGAATATATTTAAAAAAAACTGAATTAAAAGATTATAATATTAAAAATAAAAAAATAAAAAATAAATAATTAATAAAAATAATTATTTAAATAATATATAAATTATATAAATATTTAATAATATTATAGAAATCATAAAATATATTAATTAATTTTTAATATATAATAATAATAATATTATAATAATATTTTAATAAGTTTATATTTATTTATTCAAATAATATTTTAATTTATTTAAATATATTTAAGAAATATAAAAAATATATAATTTTAATATTAAAAATATTTTAAAAAATTAAATTATAATTAAATTTAAAAGAAAATATATAATATATATAAATAATTAATTTTTTAAAATTTATAATTATATTTAAATAAATAGAAATATAATTATTAAAAATTAATATAATATATAATTAAAAGATCTCAAATTTAATAATAATTATAAATATTAAATAAATTCTAAATTTTTTTAATTATATTTATATATTTATTAAGAATTTTAAAAATATATAATAAAAGAATATAAAAAGTTTTTTAAAAATTAAAACTTAAAATAATTTTTAATTTAATAATTAAATTATTAAATTTAATAAAAAAAAAACTTTAAATAAATATTTTAAATAAAATAATTATAAAAGTATTTAAATAATTTAAAAATAATAAGAAATATTATATTATTTTATTTTATTTATAATTACTATAATATTTAAAAAATAAAAGTTATTTTTTATTAAAATAATAAAATTAATTAAAATTTATTTAAATTATAAAAATTTAATAAAGTTTATAATTATATAAATAATTATTAAATAATATAAAAACTAAATAGTTTTTTTAAGAAATTTAATTTTAAAATATATTATATTAAAAACAAATATTTAAATTAATATATTTAATTAATAAAATTAAAAAATATTTTAAATTTTAAAATAAAATATTTAAATATTATATTTTTAATAAATTAAAAATTTAAAAATTTAAATTATTTTTAAAGTTTTTTAAATATATAATTTAAAGAAACTAATAGAATTATATAAATAAAAGAAATTAAAACATAATAAATTAATATATAAATAAAGATTTTTATAAATATTTACTATATAAATATTAAAAAATAATTAAAATTATATAATAATTATAAAAAATGATTAAATTTATAATAAAATTAAAATTCTATAATATAAATTTTATAAAACATTATAATTAATATATATATTTAAATAAACATAATATATAATTATTTAAGATTTTATTATTAAATTATTTTTCTTAATTAATTTAATTATAAAAATATAATATAATATAATAAAATATAATTATTAAATAATTTACATAAATTTTTATTTATTAATATTTAAATAAATATAAAATATTAAAAAAATTATTTTTAATTATAATAAAATTTTTAAATTTAAATTTAAAATAAGTTTTTTTAAATAATTAAATATTAAACTTAAACTTTTAATTATTTATTATTTTTAAATAAATAAATAATTTAAATAAAATTATTATTAATTATATAAATTATTTATAATATATTAATTAATAAGAATATAATTATAATATTTTAAACTTAAATTATTATAAATAAAATTATAAATATAATTTTAATTTTTTTAATAATAAATATTATAATATTATAATAAAAAAATATTAAAAGATTAATTTTAATAAAAAAAATAAAGTTTATTTATTATATTAAAAATAAAATATAATTCTATAAATTTTATAAATTAAAATAAATTAATTTAATAATAGATTAAATTTAAAAAAGTTTAATTTTTTTAAAGTTAAAAAGAATTATTTTATTAATTAATTATAAATTATTATTATTAAAAAATATATAGATTTATTTTATTTTTTATATTTTATTATTTAAATTAATATTAAAGAATATATTAATAAAAACTTAATTTAAAATAAAAAAATAATTAAAATATTTATAAAATTGAATTATTAAATAAAAAGAATATTTATATATTAATAATATTTAAAAACCTAAAAGATATTTAAAAATTATTAAAATTGTAATAAATTAATTTTAATATTAATATTTTAATTATTTAAAATTAAACATAAAAAGTTAATTTTTTAAAAATTAATAATATATTAATTAATAATATTAATAATTATTTTAAACTTATTATAATTTTATTATTTTAGTTTATTTAATAAATAAAAGCTTTAACTATTAAAAGATATATTAATAATATATATTCTTAAAATAAATAAAAGCTTTAAAAAATTATTATTTTATTTAATATTTTTTTAATTAATTAAATAAACCTTTTAATAAATTTATTAATAATAATAATAACAACTTTAAGATTATTATATAATTAATTATAATATATATATTTTTTATAATAAAAAATATAATATAATTTTAAATTCTTTTTTATTAATTAAAAAATATTAAAATAAATTATTATTTAATTTTTAAAAATTATAAACGTTTTTTAATATAAATAAATATTATAAATAATAAAAAATAAAAATATATATAAAATAGAAAATAAAATATAAAATATATATATTTATTTTTTATTATTAAAAAAATAATATTATAAGTTAATAAAAAGGGTAGCTAGTTTAATAAACCAAGTATAAAGAAAATATTAAATTAAATATTAAAAAGAAAATTATAATTAATATGTTACAGACCTCTTATATATCGGAAGATATATAAGACGTACGCGGGGGTTCTTGATTTGCAGGTAACAATAAGACTAACAGCAGGTGGTCCGTAAGGGAGGTTTTACTGGTACTCCCACCACTAGTCTAGTCGCGATAGAATAGTAGTCGCTCTTAGATGTTCAAAGTATGAAGTGAAATAAGAGTGTGAGATTGATAGCTAGAGAGCTAGAATAAACGAGTGACTAGATACAGGAAATCATGATCATTATATAGACATAGGAAATAGTAACAGGAACTCCTCATAGTCTGGATCATCGTGAGCCAGTGAGCCTGGATCACCGTGAGCCAGTGAGTCTGGATCACCGTGAGCCAGTGAGTCTGGATCACCGTGAGCCAGTGAGCCAGGTGAGTGGTCACGTGACTGAGAATGGGAAAGAAGCAAGAGAAAGCAGAACATTGGGCCGCCACCTTGGCCACCTTAGCGCCAACACACATGTTCCCGTAACATAATATAGGTTATATAATTATAAAAATAAACTAATAAACCCTGGATTATTAAATTATAATAATAAACTTTGTTTTTCTTTTATATTTTTTATATTTATATAATTTTATAACTTTTTTAATATATAAAAGGTTTATAATATTTAATAAATATATTTTTAAATAATTAATTATTTAAATTATATATAACTATAATAAAATATTTTTTTAAAAAAAAAATTATAATATATTTAAATTTAAATTATATTTATAAAATAAATAAATTTATATATTAAATAATTTTTATTATAATTTATTATTTTAAAAAATAAAGAAAATATTATAAACTTAGAATTTTTAATTATATAATTTATATATATTTATATTAAATTCTTTATAATTTTTAATTTATATTATTTTATTTATAATTTAAAAAATTAATTATTATATATTTTAATAATTAAATTTTAAATAATATTTATTTATTTATTTATTTAAATATATATATATATATATATATTATTAATTTTATTTTAAATAAAATAAAATAAATATAATATAATATATTATCTTTATAATATTTTTTTTAATAATCTATCTATAAGTTAAAATCAAAATATAATAAAAATATCTTTATAATTATTAAAGTTTAATTAAAAAATATTATTATAATATAAAAGAAATTTTTTTTTTAATTATTATTATAAAAGTTAAAGGTTTATAAACTTAATAAAAAAATATTAAAAATATTATTAATAATTAATTAATTAATTATAATTTAATGAAGAATTTAATCTAAAGTTTTAAATTAATTAATTATATTATATTTTATAGAATATATACTATTAAATAATTATAAATAAATTAAAACTTAAATATATTATAATATATTATTTTTAAAAATTGTCTTTTTAAATATATTATAATATAATTTAATTTATATTTTAAATAATAATATATATAAAATATTTATATAATCCTTTTTATAAAAATAAATTTTAATTATATAAATTATATTAAAATTAATTATAAAAATTAAAAAAATATATAAATAAATAAATAATTTTTTAAAAATATATATATATATAAATATTAAATATTAATTATATTATTATTATTATTATTATTATTATTATTATTATTATTATTATTATTATTATTATTATTATTATTATTATTATTATTATTATTATTATTATTATTATTATTATTATTATTATTATTATTATTATTATTATTATTATTATTATTATTATTATTATTATTATTATTATTATTATTATTATTATTATTATTATTATTATTATTATTATTATTATTATTATTATTATTATTATTATTATTATTATTATTATTATTATTATTATTATTATTATTATTATTATTATTATTATTATTATTATTATTATTATTATTATTATTATTATTATTATTATTATTATTATTATTATTATTATTATTATTATTATTATTATTATTATTATTATTATTATTATTATTATTATTATTATTATTATTATTATTATTATTATTATTATTATTATTATTATTATTATTATTATTATTATTATTATTATTATTATTATTATTATTATTATTATTATTATTATTATTTAATTTTATTATATTTACGTGTTTTTTAAATATAATAATATTATACGCGTATTATTATATAAAAGAATTTAAATAATAAACACGCGTTATAAAAAATTATAAAATAATAATAAATAATTTAATAAAAATTTAAATAAAAGAATTATATATTTATTAAAATAGCTTAATAATAAAAAATAATTAATAATATTTTATTAAACTTTAAAATTATTTTAAATTATTTATTATTTTATTAATTAATATTATTTTTTTATTTATATATAATCTATTACGCTTAGTTTTTATTATAAAATATATTTATTAATATAACTTTTAAATAAAAAACCTTTATATATTATATAGATAGTTTATTATTAATATATATATAAAGATATAAAATAGATGCTGGCCATAATAGGCTCTTTTTATAGCCAACCTAGGTGGACTAGAGCTTCAGGAGTTCGTTTATGGAGGTTTGAGATGGAGAATGAGGCTGAGTGCCTTCAGCATCCTCTGATGTAATCCTAATCAGGCATTTGATGTTAGAGTTGGTATGCGACGAGACGTACCTAGTGGGGGTTGATAAGTGCCGCCCTTCTGCGACATAGTAATCGATGAGGTTAAAAAGGAAGAGGATGTAGTGCGACTCACTCTGTTGGTATTGGAGAGAGATATAAGCAAGGCAACCCAATTCAACCAACTCGGCACCGATCAGCGCTGAGTCCTGTCAGGGCGGGCATCCTACCCTATAAGCAGTCCTATGGCTAGGTGGGGAGATGCACCCCACATAATGGCCCGCATATACCTTAGCAAAATCGTGGTGAATTGATCAAATACAACGTGCAATAAACAATAAATCTCACTCTGAGGTACCATGGCAGACGTAGATCCCCAACTACGACTTCTACGGCGCCAATATTTCCAGCTCTTTGAGCCAGATTTCCTCGCCTGGCCCCACCCACAGCTCCTCAGGCGCAGCGATGCACAGGCCTGGATATTCAAGCACATGTTCGACGAGGGTCGCAATCCTCGACTCCCGCCGGAGAGGTACCAGCTCAGCGTGCTGCGGCCGCTCATGGCTCGGATCGAGAAATCTATTCAGGATCCGGAAGAAGATGTATATACAGCCGTACCATCAACTACACGCAGAGGAAGACACTGATAATGATGCTAGGAAATCTCAGATGACCTGATGGGCCGCATTGGTGCTCTAATGACACATGGCGTCCCATCTGAGTTCGAGGCGATGAAGGAGCGCGGATATGTCACATTCACCTGTCTACCTGAAAGCCAGGTGAACGGATATCAAGACGGCGATGGCGGGGATGCTGAAGAAGAACCTACTATCACGTTACTAGAGAGGCGAAACCTGATATCCGGTTCGCGGACCACCGGCCACCGCACCTGGGAAGCGGCCTTGCATCTCGGCTCCTACTTATTAACTGATGCCGGTCATTGTCTGGTTAAAGGCAAATCGGTTCTTGAACTTGGTGCTGGCACGGGCTTTCTCGCCATCTTGTGTGCTAAACACCTCGGCGCGAGGCATGTGACTACTACCGATGGGGATGAGAGTGTAGTCGACTACCTCAAAGAAAATCTCGTTCTTAATGGGATTGAAGATGAAAGATTAGTCGCGGCCAGGACGCTGTGGTGGGGCGACGAGCTTAAAGGGACTTGGGTTGAAGATGAGTGCTCGTCGGACCCGTACGACGTTGTAATAGGAGCTGACATTGTGGGTACTACACCATTGAGGGCCATCGACAATATCTATCAGATAGAATGGCCGAGTGAACTAATAGCCCTCACAGACCTATGACAAGGAAGCTATCAAGGCTCTCGTGCGGACTCTCCGGCAGCTTTTCCAAATGCGACCGGGGTTGCTAGTTATCATAGCGGGCGTTGTTCGTAACGCAGACACTTTCCAGAGCTTCCAGGATGAGTGTGGTATGCTATTATCTCTCAAACAGTGATTGTCAACACGGATACACTGACATGTCGGTGCTAGCCAATTCGAATTTTGCAGTCGAAGAGATAACGTTCCCGGCCAAGCCCATGCGCGAGCAGAAGTCTCTGTTCTACGCTGCCGCGGTGCCGATTAGGATATTGAGTATTACTTCACAAAGCTGAAATTGTGCGAAGAGGATATTAATTCCATGATATCTTCCGCTCCGAGGCCACCACCAATTCCGTGACAGAAGCCTACTCCCTCACGCCACTTGGGGAAGATGAAGGAAGACGTTACCTCAAAGAACCGGAATATTGCATAATAACGGTTAGCACGAACTTACAAAATCAGGGACCGCTAGGAGTAGCTGTTTGTGATCGGTAACTGGGAGGTTATTCTCGACCAAAAGCTGAAAGACATTTCATAGTCGGGATTTGACGTTCATGATATTTCTCAGTGTGTCAAGAACTTTCCAGACTCACTCATACCCATTGCGAACTACCAGAGTCTTCCGATTCTGCGGGTACGCCGTGTGTCAATATAAGGTCTCGGTAGGAGTAAGTTCTGCCTCAAAGGCTACTACTACTACTGAAAGTAATACAGAACTTAAATCTACCACGGACATCCGCTGTTCTATTTTAAGAAATTCATCCAGAAATACGCCCTGGGCTATCATAGGATTACGTGTCTCATCCATTTCTTCAATCATCTGATCGTGAGCTTTCCACCCCGAAACCACAAGAGAACCGCTATACACACGGCTCTAAGAACTAGTCTTGGTCAGTCTCAACATCTGTTAAGCATTAACATAACATGGGGGCTGGGCAGAGTACCCAAAGCCGCGATTCCCAACCCAACAGTTTCGCATCCAATGGCGTCACGCGCAGTATACAAGAAATAACGAAGATATCTCGCATGGCTAGCCAGTCTATACGATCCCGCATACGGCGCCAAAAACAATGTACTAGCTGTTTCGAGGACAAGCCAACAAGCGAATATAGGCACGCGACCCGCCGCTGCAAACGCGCACATAAGCCGGACGTATGCCTGTCCTGCCTCGAGACCTGGATCCGATGCAGCCTCGAGAACAACGGCACCTACATCACATGCCCGCAATGCGCATCCGGCCTCGGTACCACCCAGATGAGAGAGTTCGCCGACAAAGCCATGTACGAGCGATGGGATGAGCTGAACCGCAAGCAACTGATGGAGGTGAGCCCGTATTTCGTCTGGTGCGCCCACGGCTGCGGCTCCGGCCAGACACACGGAGAGGGCGATAACAGGATGGACTGTCGCCAGTGTCACAAGCTGACGTGTGCGAAGCATAAGGTACCGTGGCATTCTGAGCTTACATGCGAAGAATTCGACGAAACGGTTTTGAGGCCAGAGCCGGCCGAGAGGCTCAGATTATTGAATGAATCTCTCCAGCAGCGAGCCAGACAGGACCGGGCTAGTATGAGGCTCATATATGTGATCTCGAAACCTTGCCCGAGGTGTGGTGTCCATATCCAAAAGAAGGGCGGGTGTAATCATATGATATGTAAGTATTCAAGTGGCATTAAAAAACAACCCCTGGGCCCAGACCACGACGATTCGGAGCACACCCTGGGACTCTATCCCGAGGCGAATACTACTATGCACTTCATCACACATGTTGTTTGCTGACATTCACAAGGTACTAGATGCCGGAAGACATTCCTCTGGGGCAGACCTGTTCCGGTTCCTGATGATGAAGATGGACAAAATTGAACAGAAAAACGAGGGGCATACTCGATTGTCGTTGGTACTGATAGAGCTCGGGGGCTAATGCGCTCTCATTGAGTATGCCCAATATTGCTCCATTTTACTGATCCTCGCCTCAGGTCTATTGTGCTATCTTAGCTTTTGCCTCGGGCAACCACTGCATTAGCTAATAGTCAGTCAAGGCCGGTAGTACATCGAGGAGAGTTGGCGTTGTCTATGCCTCCTAAACAGTAGTTAGTTATCTCATACCAACTTTTCGTTTCAGACTCGTCCAAATGTGCGTGAATGTTCGTTTTGTTGACCGAGGATTAATGTATACAAACTAAGTTGTACGTCTTTCATCTCGCCACATGAATGAGCCGCAATTCGATGATGTGATATCTGCGTCGCTTAAAGATGTCAACGTAACTGTAGGAATTCTGGAGGTGCTGACGCCATCAAGCTGGTAGTGTCAGTTCATGGGGTTAATTCCATGGTTGGTTAAAACCCCCCTACGGCAGCGCGGGTAAAATGTGACGATATGCAAGTCAGCATCGCACTTATGGTCTGCGCTGTATCAGTGTAAAGAATTCATAGTAATTTTCCTCCTATGATCACTGAGAGGAGAAAACAAGAAGTGATTGGTAATTCAGATCGATTAACTAGATCCTCCGTACCTAAGGGATGTCCCGTCGTGACAGCACAGCGCAGTTACATCATTGAGTCACTCCGCTATTCCAACTGCTCTCTTCGCCTAAATTTAGCGAGGTCAGTTACGCTGTTCACGATCCTTGCAAATCATGACCTCGAAGTCGGCAAGCATGTAAGTGGCATGCAAATGCTAGTTGAATGTCTTCCTTGTCCTGGTAGACCTGATGTCCACGTGAAGTGCTAGTGAGTAAGTATACAGGCAGGATGATACGTCTCGCAACCTGCTCGTTCAAATAGATGTTCATCACGGAAGATACCTGTTTTCAAGGATTGTGTGCTGTCGCGCTCGCGAGTAGGTTCCGCGATGAGCGGGATTATGAAAGCGTAGCATCGATTCTAACACGAAGTTGCGAGCATCCGGAAGTCTGAACATATACATTACACGAATGATATTCTCATGCATGTCATCGTTTTCATATCAGGCGTTTTGGTCCTTATGAACGAAGCTCCGGAGACGTGCTTACAACTGATCGAAACCACAGGAGTAACCCATCATCAATTTGTATGAAAGTAGCTTCATTATTGTAATATCCCGTCTATTATGCAGCATTAATTGACATTAATTAACGATCGCGATTGCAGATTTACTCTGAAGTGTGCGCTTGGACTAGACAGTTGGAAAACGCTCTGAAAGTAGAAGCGGAGATCGCTAGGTAACCGTAGTTCACGTTCAACATGGGAATCCCCACAGAAGACAACTTCCTAAATCAGGCTATTTTACTGGTATTCCGCTAATATGCACCCCATATTCTCTACGGGTCGTTTCCCTCCGGCTGGGATTATCCCGTGAACAATAATAAGTGGAACGCCTCTACCGTCTCTCTAAAAGAGGTTTAAGGAGAATGGAAGGGTTCAAAAGGGAAGAGCGGTTGTGCGTAGCCTCATCAAGAATTCATAAAGTGGAAGGGCGCCTTCAAAATTGCCTTGTAAATCCATTATCAGTGCAATCGAATGAGTCCCCTGACAAGATGCGGTCCTCCTCATTCGTCCAAATCTTGGCGGCAACGGGCTGTGTAAGGGCTCTTGTTCCCAAGCTTGGCGCGGATGGTAAATACACCATCATCTCGTCCGGTATCAAGGCACAGGTTAGTTGATCATCCCTTGAGCATGGACTCTCCTTATAAAGTTAATTGGCTCGTAGTTCATTCCATACGGTGCCACTCTCACAAACCTTTTTGTCAAAGATAAGAACGGTAAGGATGTTGATGTGGTGCTCGGCTATGACGATCCAGCATACTACCGTAGGTGTTCTGATACCCCAAGAGCTGTGCGTACAGAAGAACTGAGAAAACCATAGCTGAGGATCCGGGCCACCCCGTCTACAATAGCATACCAGGTCGCTACGTGAATCGTATTGGCCACGGCACCTACAGCATCGATAACAAGACGTACACGACTGAATTAAACGACGGTACCAATACGCTACACTCCGGCACCAACAATTGGTCTTACCGGACGTGGAACGCAACAGCGGCGACGAATAACTCCATCACGTTCACAGTCCGCGATGAACCATACTCTGAGAAGGGAATGCCGGGACTCGTCTTGGCCAATGTGACGTACAGCGTCAATGGCGATACGCTGAATATAAAGATGAATGCAGCATCGCCTAGTGTCAAATCACGTTCGTCTAACAGTCTATCCTGGTCTGGTGATGTGGTTGTCCGATTACTGACGGTGTTCCGCAGCTCTCATGCTCACGCACCATACATATTTCAACCTCGACGCATACAGAAATCCTGATACCGTCAAGATCTGGAACCATACCCTGTATATGCCATACTCGAAACGGTATCTAGTAGCGGACGACGGAGCTTTACCAACGGGCGAGATCGCAACAGCAGAGCCGGACAGCATCAATGACTTTGCCAGTGCGCCAGATATGTTCGTCGGTCATGCGCAGAATATCGCAGGCTTCTCTAGCAACTGCGGTGGAGGTGGCGCGTGCGAGGGTTACAACGGCTACTTCTTGATCGATGATGCCCCCACGGACGCGGTTGTCGTCACGCTGGCGAGCCCCTTTTCAGGGATCAAGGCAGAGCTCCGTACTGACCAGCCCGGTGTCGTCATCTACACCTGCAACTGGTTCGATGGCACGGCCGACCTCAAGAGCACCCAAGGAACGAGTACGAATAATAAGGTAGTGCGAAGCTCGTGCGTAGCAATCGAGGCGCAAGACTACGTGGACGGAATCAATCAGTAAGTATCTTTCCTCGTAACTGCTAGTATAAGCAACATAGGCTCTCTAGTTTGGCCAAAAGAAACTGACCAAGCCTGATAACAGCCCGGAATGGGGACGACGGAATGCCCAGATCAAGGGGCCTGGACAGGCGTATTCTTGGAAGAGCTCGTGGACGTTTACCAAGCTGTAGGATGGGCATGACTAGCTAGGAAAAGTATTAGGTTGCTACACGTAGCCTGAAACTGAAAATTGAAGCTCGTCGCAGCTGAAACTAAAATTGATGATGGTGTTAGAATTACGCGCGCTCTCCCGATCGAGAATGCCTTGTATGCCAGTCAGCCCACCCGCGGCACCCCGGCTCAACCGAGGCGGAAAAGCACATTGCAAGCCGTTTAGTGAGCGCTTGGTGTATACGTACGGCAGCCTACTGCGTAGACAGGGTCGTATTGAACTAAGCATCTCTATATCGCATCCGTTTGACGTCATCAAGAACATATACTCGCGAATTCTTGCGAATCCGAGCAAACTAATTTACAAAGTCCACGAGCATTGCGGCTTCGTTAATGCGCGTACGCGGAATTATCAGCTCATGCATGCAGCTCGTTCGCCCTAGATGCTGTATGTCAAGCGCTCTAGAACACGTTGGACCTAGGCGAGGGGGGTTGCGTAGGTGGTATTGGGCGCTTCGGAAGGGGAAAAAAAAAGAGAGTGAGGATGAGGATGGCGGGGGAGAGCCGACTTCTCTGTGCAGTAAACACATGCGAACCAGGCGAACTACGGACACATGGTAGCTTCCTAAGAACAGTGGGGTATTGTGCCTAATCCACCTGGCAGGTACAATGCGCGCAAGGTGGAACAGGCCCATAGCAGTCCACACAACACCCAAAACGGTAGGCGCCTCAGGTACACTACTCGCTAACGGTCAACAGGCCAATGGTCTAATCATGGATCTGTTAGATCTGTCTGTCTAACTTCTCACAACTGCCAGTGCAATACATTATTATCCAGAGGTGAGTGGTAGATGTGCATCATGTACGTAATCGCAATCCTGATTTCTTTTCTGAATGGTTTGCTACGGCAGTTCGCCGCAGGGAGCAAGGTGAGGAAGGTGACGTGAGGAGTGATGGCCTAGAAGGGCCTTCCTTGGCATCATGAACAAGATCCTTTTTTTTTCTTCTTCCTTTTCTCCGTCGCCGGTACATCGACAATTGACATCCCCATCTCTTCTGCCCAATCTATGACGGTGGGAATTCGAGCCCACCAGAAATCCCACCCCAACTTTCCCGTATCTCCCCCTTGTCCCGCCCTTGTCCTGTGCATCGCAGTACGCTAATAATCCACTATGTTAGTTAGCTAGGTATGTACTTGTCAGATCTGTCCCCTGTATCCAAGGGTTCTTTCCCCTTCTTTTAGTGGAGCTAACGGTAGCCTCAGGGTCCAATCTAACCTGAACCGACCCGATGATGACGTAGGAGCTGAAGCAGTAAGAATGAGTCTCACACAAGTTTAGATTCGAGTATCTGATACCGGCTAAGCGATTCGCTTAAGCATGTTATTGCTGATGTTTGACTTGGTGGTTGGCCGTTAAAAAGACCTAATGCAGTGTTCAAGTCACACGTTACCTTCACCTGTTTAATCTAAGATAGGCAACAGCAAACAACAACAAGACCAGCAAAGGAGGCTCTCACCAACAACGCTGCCGGCGTTCCATCTGTCGATTTGTCCACCGCCTGGAATACCTCCTGCGGCGTGACGTCGAAATGGGATCGCGACGTCATTTTTACTTCGGTGAGCAGAGATAGAATAACTGATTCTGTACGCTTCCGTGGCCCTTCCACCTGCTTAATCATAAGATTGGTGATAGATATGACCATTATCAACACCTTGAGCGGGAGAACGATGTGTATATAAGACCATAAAGACAAAAAAAAAGTCCATCTCCTAGCCCGGAATAGTCGTGATCGACCAATATTGGTTGTCACGAGGAAGAAAACGTGGTACGACTTGGGTGGCGACTACGGCGATCTGTATTTTGGTATCAAGGGTCACCTCTTCCCACCGAGATTCCCATACGGGGTCAGGTATCTTCAGGTGGGAATTATCGAAGTCCGCCTGATAAATATAGTCTACCTACTGGCCGGCAAATCCTGCCATCTCCTAGACAGGCAAGATCGACGCTGTTGGGTCCGCACTCGGAACAGCACGCCGTGTTAGTGAACAATACGCCCAGAGCTTTTCTGCTTACAACGCCTTTTTTTTTCTCGATATGCTTTTCTCGGAGAGGCAGGAGGAGAGACACCAATGGACATAGAAAGGATACGTGACATCATGGTGGAAGAGCTTTCCTACGTCAGCTAGCGCTCAGGCGATGCGGGAGCTGTCAGCCTGAGCAGCATGCTGAAAGCCAAGCCCCGAACAAACAGGTCAGTTCATGCCATTAGTTGTGAGGCTAGTTGATGGGACGGACACACTCATGTTGGGGACGCCGAGTAACATAACATAAATAGTCTTGCGTCTGAATCACACATAAATTCCCCTGGTGCCCTCCGACTCGTCCGATCTGTCAAGTCCAACACGGCTTGCGTTGATCGACACAACCTCGACGTGCAACTACATCACATTATATTCCATTATCCTATTCTATCAAGATAGCCTCTTTCCAATCCAGCCTCGATAGGTAAAACATATCTGCCAATCCCTATCCAGCAATCGACACAGCCTCACAGGCCGAGTTCAGCTTTGTGCACCAACTTTGCAGACACCTTCCCCCATACGTCACGGACCCGCTCTACTATCTACACGACCTGGTGCGGATGCAGCCGAGACTATCCGGTGCCAAACTGCCAGAACCGCTAGACCCACCTTCCTGAAAAGGCAATTACCTCGAATAAAAACAATGGCCAATCCTGTCCATCCCCCTCAGAACAGTGATTCTCGCGTAGCTGTGCAATATCTATATCTGAAGTGAGCCTATTTTCCCGTGGTTTACCATCCGGCAAGATTTCAAGTTTAAGCAAGTATTGGGTGTTAACCAGGTCTGTTCATCTAGCCAGGACGACCGGGCACCCGAAGTTCCCATTCAGCGGCCCATGATCAATGTCCCAATTGATCTTGGTTATAGCATGCAGCGATTCGTCGACTCGCATACTCACGTAGACGATCGCGTGCTACGGCCACTGCAGCATTTTGCGAACAGTACGCCGCTCACCGAGGCCCAATCGCGTGCGCGTATGGCGGCTATTCTAGCCGCTGCTGCCAAGGCCTCGGCGCCCACGCGCAATTGACTGCTCGGACACATTGGAAGACTTCATGTCGCCATGAGCTGTCCCAGCGAATCTCGTGTGACGTGAGTGTGCTGCTTATTCTCTCACTTGCGCGGTATGATGTCCTAATACAGATACAGTTCGCTATACCGGGAGATCGGACGAGATAGATTAACAGAACCCAGGACTATCCTAGGGGATATTGATATGATAACTACAGGTATTAGAGCTTTGCTATTCTTCATTAAATCAGAAAGAAATCCACCACACCTAGACTTCCTATCACTTATAGAAAACATGCTAGTATACTCCGTTCTAGCCTAGAGCAGGGTTCTATTATATTATCTTGCGAAATCGTGGTCGTTGCACCTTTCCCCAGATGTCCTTCTCATGTATTCCCGCAGACTAACAAGACTGCGGCTTGGGTACGGCGACAACGACCCCTCTCGTATACAAAATCACCTACACACCCCTATGGCAATTGTCCACGCTCAACGCAAATAATGTGTGAAATTGAATATGAGGATCTTTGCCCTAGTAAGCCTGGTTTCCGAAAATTTTCGCTGAAGTAGCAACGTCTATCAGTAGAAGATCTTTTTTTTTAGGAAGGTAAGCACTGCAATTCGACCCCCAACCTGACCATCAAAGATCCTGCGCATCACCTCCGAACGCCCGCGCTTTTTCCACCTCCGCAAACCGGGACTAAGAAGCGCCATGACGGGCCGCTTATAGGTATCATTCTCTTGACCAAGTATTCATTTGACATCTAGGCCGACATCTCCCGTCTTGCCCCGGCCGGATGCGGCACGTCGTACCAGGGATTTTGGCCACGATGTGCTTGCGTTCCCATCTGCTGCTGAGCGTCTGATGGTAAGCCCCAATACCCGACCGTCGGGTATAGATAGCCCGCGGCCCCGCCGCCCTGTTCTTCTATCTTCTGACGCTCGCGACGGCGCCGTTGGGTGCGCTTGCGCAGCCAGATGGCGAGGAGTGCGCAGAGGGCGAGGAATTGTATGGCGAGCAAGACGAGGGTTGTTATGTACATTGTTCTCGTTGCGCTATCGAGCCCCCCTTGGATCACGCTGGCGCCGCCGGAGTCCGTTATGTCGCTGTTGGCATTGGCGCTGGCGCCGCTGTTATTGTTGGTGTTGAAGTCGCCGTTGTTGTTGATGTTTCCGGTGTTGATGTCGCTATTGTTGTTATTATTGACATCGCCGTTGGTGACTACGCTGTTATTGGTGTTGAACTCGCCGTCGTAGGTGGATCTGGCTGCTGACGCCGGTGAAGACATGACGGCCCTGGGTACTTGAAGCAGGATGATATGTGTCCAGATATTGGGACTTCCGACTGTATCGCATAGATTTCGAGGCCCGGAGGTACGCGCTTGAATAACTTCGTAGTGTATGACGGAAGCAATGCAAAGGAGAGAACCATCGGGCAGCACGCATGTCTAGCGGACCCTCGCGTACTGATGTTCGGTCTTTATCCCTACATACATTCTATAGCCAGTTCTACCATTACGTGGCCAGTTACGATGCCGTAGCACCGGTCGTGGCGGGCAGGGCTGTGCCAGCGGCTTAAACGTAGCAATGGTAAGATGGCCCCGGTCTGCTTGGAGCGAAAGTTTTGACACTCGAAACGCAGCATCTAAAGAAGCCTGTATGCGACCAGCTAGACGAAACATCTAGCCCCTATGTCAATCATTTGGGTGGCATTCTGCTAGGGCTGCCTATCGCAACACGATATGAGGTGGTATCAATGGTGCTTGCTCCGACTCATTGACCAATGTAACATATCAGCCAGCTTCAAAACACTTACTAGACACATCAGACGAGCTGCAATTTTTCGTGTCAAAAAACTTATGCGAGGCGCAGTAGGTTCGAGAGAAGCTGCTTCTGATATCAATACCCCAAATCGGTCATGGTCCCTATTAGTGGCGGGAAGATCGCCAACCCCGGCCGGCAACGGACCACCGAAGGATTCCCCAAACCACGGTTTGATCGGCCCTTCACCAGATCCTCCTAGCATCGAACGTCTCCCGCCTACACGGCACTATATCTTCTACGGGCTGTATAACCGACACATCGGCGGACCCCGCTTCTGCCGAAACAGATTCGCGAAGTAAGTTCCTGTTAGGCAACTCGGTTATTCCGAACTTCGAGTAATTTTGTTCCTGGGAAGAAAGGTGCTCCTAAGAAGCAGACGGCGATGGAAGATCTCACATAGAAGAAGACGACTCTATGCGCTGAAACACCAGGATCACATGTTCATACAGGGCGTTTTCAACTTCACGCCCCGAAGCTATGCTTGAAGATCACTCAAACGTCCAATTTGGGGAACCGGATCGCCGGTGCCAGAATGAAATAACTGTAATTATTGTCACAAAGCAGGGACGAAATTCTTCATGGGACTCATGATATCACCTTCTCTAATAGATACGGATAACAGGGTATTCGTAGTGTCTTTATTGTATCATCCCGAAGCGCTCGCTTCTCTCGCACATGAAAAGCATATACTTGTGAGGCAGAAGCCTTTCTCGGACTTTGCATCAATCCAATTCACACCCCCTCATGAAGTTGTAGTAATAGTCTCTAGACTGTCACTTTTCGCAGAGGTTATATTCAGAAAGCCTGTGTGGTGTCTTATTTCTCATGTATCGCGGATGAATATTATAAGTCTAGTATGTTATAAGTCTAAGTCCGAGACTTAGTGAGAAGTGTCTCGAGCATTATCTCTCAGAAATCCTCTGACTAGAATCCACATTGACTCAATTAGTTTGTATCGTGAACCTAGGAGAGGGTTATTAAGTAGCTCACTGCATTACCCTTCGCGATGAGCCATATATTATTCTATGCTCAAAATTCGAATTGGGAACTCTCATATCGAAAGATGTACTATGGCCTCGAGAGCAGTAGATAGTTCTCATACTAGAAGTAAAAGGCGTATGTATGGCACTCGGACTCGTCCACATCCCTGAATATGGAGACTTGTAATCACTATGTCATTAATACGGGGTGAAGTGTTTGTGAGATATTCCGATAGACTTATCGAAGGTACATATTGGCTGAGTAACCTAATCCTGGAAGTCTGATTGAGTTATCGCTACCTGCTAGTCAGCTCGTAGTACTTAGTCAGGAAAACGAATAGCGCCCCGATGCCCGATAATCGGTCTCTTAAGGAAGACAGTGGACGATACTGTAAACAGGACGAGTCTTATCATAGCAAAGCCTAGGGGAAGCCTTGCCGAACCGAATAATTCTGGGTCCCGACACGTGGGTGTTCCGATCAAGATGCGGATGACCGCCCGCATATGACACACCCCGCAGGGTACCCAGCTGTTCAACGTCTCCCGCTTGGTTGACTAACCCTAGCATTCCTGAATGCGATGTCAAGCTCATCATGAGCTGAATGGGCTAGAAGGGGACATCTTTACTATTCACCAATGCTTATAGACGGCGTCAAATTGAATTCCATTCACATATCCCTTGCCGCAGAGTGAGATACGATTTCTTTTAGATCCTTTCCGCTCTTTCTTTGATTTCACTCTCTTATACATTTTCCATCATCTGCATAATCTATTACTGCAATTATGAAAACTCTCAATTATAGCAGATAATTGAGTCTTTGGTAATAGTCCCCTGCCGCGTTTCTGGGATTCAGCCGTTGGTGCATTGCTTACCCTATTACTGTTCAACATGCTTCTCCAACTATTGCATCGTACCAAATCTGGACCGCCTCTGGTCTTCCACCAAATTCCGTGGAAATGCGATCTCGTACGATTTAGATCCCTGTAAGGCGTATTTCATGCATCCTAAAGTAAATGAAGCTGCACTCCATAGTCGTGTTAGTTCTGGCTGTCTTTCACCCTGATACTCTCATTATATCAGTCAAGCTGCAGGGCTCGTTAGTCTGTACGGTTCGTTCCAATCCCACCGTCAATTTCAACTATGACATGAGAAAGTTTGTATTCCGTTCATTATGTTTGTTGCAAAAGAACAGCTAATGCTCCAAAAGAGGATACGATATTTACTAGCCTTTTAGATATCCCGTCACGCATGGTGCCAGCCCCTGCCCGTCTTCTTAACGAGAAATTTCCCTAATAAATGAGCATGCTAAACCGCCTTACTGATAATGAACTGTCACAAATTCTAAACTTGACGATAGGTAATCAACACTTTTTCTTACACAACGGTCTCTGAGGGACCTTTGCGAACTAGTCTCACTATATACAAGAACTTATTTATAGTACACAAACAGTAGCGCTCAGACCAGACATCTCTCATAATGACACATAGTTCGGATTAGACTCCAATAAATTCATACACAGAAGGTCCGAAACTAATAGAAGTCTCAGTTCAGAATAACCAGGGCCGCTCAAAGCATGGCTGCGGCACCAAGAACACCGCCTATGGCGGCCGCGCCCAGCCAGACACCAGTTGGCCTGGCAGCAGCGGCCGTGACGATCGAGGTGGTATAGGTGGTGTTGCTGGTCGGATAGGAATAAGAGGTCGTAGCCGTCGGGGCGGGCAAGGTCGGATAAGTACCGTTGGCCGCGCCGCCCGGGGTAGGAGTAGGTGTGGTCTCGCACTGGTTGCCGGTAGGGGTGAGCATCTGGTGGATGTAGCTGGTCACGCTGGCCAGATTCTCTGGGGGAACGCAGGTAGAGGCTACGTCAAGCAAGGATTGGCTGTTTTCCTTGCCGAATTCAAGGACCGAGGCGATGTAGGTTTTGAATTCGGGCAGCAACGAGGGAGGCAGCTTTTTGTAGATAGAGCAGATTTCTTCCCCATGGGCTTCAGGGCCAAAAGTACTTAGAGGCGGTTGGGAATTCGGTGCAGTGGCGATGAAAGAGAGTACTGCCGCGGGTGTTGTAGGACCTTCCGCGACGGCCCAGGAGAAGAAGGAGCTCATTTTTGAGGAACACTCTGGACTATCGACGCCTTGGGCAAGTGAAGTGCCCACCATAGCGGCGATGAAGAGGAGAGCTTTAGGGCAATACATATTGCTTATTGGTGTGGATATTTTCAAGCTACTGAGCTCATAGAATGGTAGGAATGTAGTTGTCGGCGGTGAAGTTGGAAAGGACTTGTTTGGAACATTGAAAGAGGCGATGGGTTTATATATTTCGGGAAGTTGATGCTGAAGACGGTGCCAACCTAGACTTTAAGATGAACAACGTAGCATAAACAGCAAGGGTCCTAATTAAAAGGAGTCATCCCCTGTCCCGTCAAGGCCTAATCTTGGCGGTTAAGTGTTACAACCCAAATTTCTCCTAGTTCCCGTGTTGACTTATAATTATTGCACATAAAAGAAGTTCTAACCCATCTAACAAAGTCTTCTACACGAAAGTAGCCGTAGAGTGCGGGCCGTGGCCGCCCGCGCAGTGTTAGCGCCGGTTTCCGTATGGCTCCCTGACATGAAGTTAACACTCGAGGCCGCCGTTCTTAGAGTAAGAGCATTTCTTAGCAGCAGTGTAAAAGGACTAAGCTATTATTTTCAGTATTATCACTCAGGCCCAGCTTTGTCCTCACTCGTTCTCTGATTTGTGAAGCCTGTAGCGATCAAGTTCAAGAAGGATTGGCAGATTGGAAACATACAAAGGCATGTGAACATGGTCCATGACGCTAGGTTGGAACTTTAAGCGGAGCTACAGCAAGGTACGCTAGGATCGTAATCGATCCCCCAGGCTTCATCTAAACCCCTGGTGTGCCGATTGATCGACAACAATGCTGGCACCTTCTTTATTAGTTAAGTCGGCTCTACCAGAGTAGCTTCAACTCTTTATTTCAAATTATATTTTCGAGCAACTATAAAATAGCCAAACACAGTTCGTATAACTATGTCTATACTAGATGTACGTCCGCATATAAGTCCGCACCTGTAGGTTCTGTTGGGCTAACCAACAAGTAAAAGCAGACTTGGCATCGCCAAGATGGGGCGTCCCGTGTAGAAGGGAGTCCGCACGCATTAGGCTCATAGAAATAGTTTACGGGGACTGCATTAGCGAGAATGGTACCTGATTCCTAATTCTGGTCTAGATCCTATTGTTTATGAATGTGAATTTTGCTGCTGGGTCCAACGGCGTTCCATAAATAGGCGGCCTTAGGGAAATCTTTATTCATTCAAATGCGATCCTAAGTTCTACACTCACCGTAAAAATACCTAGACGGACTTGACAGATATTGGTTTCGCTATAGACAACTAGCAATCTTTAGAGTAACGTTGCCCCAAATGTTTTAGCGAAATTAACCTTCCGATTACGGGACGTTCAACCTACGTACTAGTACACCTTAGAACCAAAGAATTAGTGATTCATAACCAAGTCGTTAGCTTAACGGCGGTTGCTTAGGATAATTTGAGTCTATACAGCTCTTTGATTGTTATCCTAACTATGATATGCATCGTGACCAGTTGTTTCAAAAGCCATTGTTGGAAATTTTTGCAACTACATTGAATTGCAATCCTTGGCGCCTGTATCTCATGTATCCGGAAACTGATCTTACGATAAGGGCTTGAGTATCCTAAATTTTCTTATCTAAGCTGGACTTCACGGGTGATATCTTTTCAACTGCGCCGCGTTGAGTATGTTGCTAAGAATTTCTAAAACTGGGAGCCGCCGCACGACCACAGAAGGATGGGGCGTGTTGTGTCCTACCATATCAGATAAATATTAATTTGGCCATATGGAATGGAGAGGAAAATCGTAAAATAAGGAGTATGGAGGGGAAGAACAGTACCACTTCAGTTTTGTCGCGTAACGACTCTTTTGGATGTGGGTATCTCTTCCAGTTTTGCTCTCGTTATTAGGCGCAATGAGATGTGGTACCATCACTGCCTAGTCCCATACAGAAGTGTAAATGTCAGTAGTAATCTTACCTCGCTAACAAGCTTTTTGGTGGCATCTTCGCTAGCACTGCGACGATGGCGTGATGTTGGCATGATGTAGATGCGGGAAGACGCCGCTGCGTAGCCTACCATGTGAACAATCTTGCGTCAAGAATGAGACAATGGTAAAGGGGCCAGGAAGGACCTAAAGAAAGTATTGGCGAGTTTATATTCAGCTTTCCGTCATATAAAAAGGGAATAATACAGCAATCCAGTCAAAGCTCACGTGATGAAGTTGTAACATAGGCGAAATGGATATGCCTATAAAAACTTATACACTACCAGATGACTAATAGCAAAAGTTCACTCGGATAATACCGAGACGCATACGCACTAAGGCTAGCTATATATATAACCTCGTGGGAGTCTCTTGGTTCTGCACTCCTCGTTAGGTGTATCTAGTCGCTTCTGTTAGATTCTGGAATTGGAATACGCTCTCCCGCTGCAACCACCCTAGTGTAACCCTGACCCACACTTGGCGATGGCATCACTAGTCAAGCTGAAAACGTAGAAACTATTGAGGAAGGAAGAAACATATTAGAGATCATAGGGCACGTATAAATTTCCATCTTTACGCAACTCGTAAACTTGCTAGTATCCGTTGTAAGTTGTTTAGCTAGATCACTACCCGTGAAAATATTGACGGATATCAAATTCACTTGTCTGACGACGAACAAGAGTTTTTCCTGTGTGAGTGAATCCCTTAACTCGATAATTGGCTCCTCCGATCCCTTTCGGAGCTATAAACATGCCATGCTACCTCATAAGGGTCTTAGAGCATGCTTGTCACGGAACATTCCGGGGTATATTTAGATCCACCCAGGTCCTTATTATATGGGGGCATACGCGAAACTCGGTGGCACATGCGAAACGCGCCAGGTCATACGCGCGAACGCTCTTGGTGTGATAATATCTGGACGAAGCATTCACCTCTCGCTAGCTAGTATGAGAGTTATTCAGACCCGTCGAGGCATGTAACCGCCTTTCTGCATACCGCAGGCTGAGATAGAGTTATGGACTGGTATATGAGCGATAGCCGGAAAGCTTCCGAATGGTCAGCGGACCTTGGCCGCTATAGAAAATTACTGTTGTTTGAGACCTCAGCCCCAAGCCATATCAGCAGCTCTTGTGATAAACCTTACTTAACCGGGCCACGCTACACTAAGAACCTTGAGAGAACGAGATAGTTTTCTCAACGCTAGAATTACGAGCAGCATACTAGTAAAGTGACATTCCTTATGGAATCTCATTTACTACATTAGGTAACCCGCTTATGGGAATTTACGAGTCCAATTCTACAAGGGCCTATGTTCAATGTACCCACACCTTGTAATATGAGGTTTGTGTTTCGTAAGTCGATACTAAAATAGGTAAACCGGCGCACACAATTGACACTACGTTTTCTATCGGACATTACGCATACGAAGCTTTCGACAAGTTCTTGTGTCACTGTTAGCTTTTAACCTCCACCTTTCCTAGTTCTAGTGTGGCGGTGCCTGTGCACTAATTGCTCTAAGGCGAGGCGTCCTTTTAACCCGAGGTAGCCCGTATCTCAATTTTCGGATATAAGTGTCTCCCCAGAATAAGTCATAATCTCCTACACGCAGCTTGATATATGCCTAGATAGGGGCACTTATGTGCGAAAGTGAGGCTCATGATGAGGAACGAGAATCCAGCGGTTGCTTACTTACCATTTCAGGCATAATTACTCGAATCTTGGCGCGTAGGATGTCATGGCACACTTCCTCTAAAACGCCGCTCCAGCATCGTGACTTGGGGGGTGGAGCTGATGAAGTACGTATATAACTGAATTTGCATCATTATCAAATTGGAAGTTTGTCGATTCCATTGGCTATAGTACAAGAAGACCCCGCTGTTAGGTCCAGTCCATCATTGAAGCACATTCTTCCTATGCAACACATCTGTCTTAACGATACAACAATGAATAAACTCGTGCAGGAACCAGCGCAGTGGTATGATCCGATCTTCTCGTCTGACTGTGTTTGTATATACAATGATAGTAGTATAATCCGATCCTAAGACCTCTATGATACAAGACACACATTTCAATTGGATATTCGGCTGTGACTAACTCCATCGCCATGGCGGATGTATCGGATAATTATAGAAAGAAAGCCAAATCAATGACAGAGAAATAGAGTAATTAGTCAATGAGTGACTGAGATCTTATATTAATACTTGTTACTGTCTGGCAGCGGACAATAAATCAGGATGATAAGTGACTGCGATAACTCTTGAGGTGTTTCTGCTATAGAGGACCGGCTTATGTCTAGCTTGTTTCGTATTTCTTGCGGAGAGCGGCATGGATCCTGTTTTTTTCTTGTATGCATACGCTTTCTTGATTAAGAAATTCTTCTAAACAAAGGTCATGAATAATGTCACAAGGGTCTTCGCCGGAGTCTATAGCTCTCATCCAATGGTTCGCGCTCCCATGTATCTCGGTAAACACCAGTGTCAAAATGAGACTCTTGCGGGTCAATTCTTTTGTTATTTTCCCAGGCTTCCTTCATTGGAATTGGACATTTGGCTGGGGGCGTGGTTTTCGAGAGTAGAAAATTGACAAGGTCACATCTCTGCTTGTCAGTAAGCTGGTAGATTTGGTTGGTGACACCGTCCTTGTCGCTGTGGAGATAGATAGCATTCGGCTGCTTTATGTTAGTGGTTGAGAAGTTAGAGCAGGTTAACAGAAACTTACATCAAATTTTACGCCATTATGCGAGTTCGGTGAGGAGCCGGGAGCGCGCCTGTCGAACAGAACCACACCGCCAAAGATGCGGTTCTCTGCCCAATATGCGACACCGTCTGCAAGTTCATCGGGATATAGATGATAATCGCGGTATGCATGGTGCTGAAATAAAGTTGGTGCCATTCTCTCTCTTTTGGGGTCTTCCCACCATCCCATTCCATCTTTTTCATCATGAATGCTCGTTTCTGATTTGAATAGTTGGACTGCGATTTGGTGCACAGCAGATACAGTCATCTCGATAAGCCGCGTCTCGAATGCACGGGAACCGAGTGACGTGTTGTTGTAAGCGTCAAGGAGCTGTATTCGTATAATGGGTTAGTGCGGCCTGAGTAGATGATAATGAGCAAAAACGGTGATGCAACTGGGCACCTACCGTTGTGCTAAAATTAAGGCTTGAAATGTCGCGGGCGCCATGGATATTCCGAAGCCTTTCCAGAACACCCGAGCAGAGTTCAGTATGTTTTTCATGGATTGGATGGTCACGGGAAACCGTGCCGTAGTAGGAGTCCTTCTCTACTGATGAAATAGGGAGCCCGTCAACGATCTGGCCATATGTAAGCTCAGCTGTGTCGCTTGACAGGACATTCTGCAAGGCACGGCTAAAAAGTTGGCGATGCTCTTCTGTCCTTAGAGAGTCAATAGACAGCTTTGGGAGGGCTTTATGCTTTCTGGCCATCATGGAAGAGTTGAAATGAAGGGCTGGAGAATCTCGCTGGCAATGTCAGCTCTGGTCTTGAAGACTTTGTGGGAAGAAGGAAGTGGCATTTCTTTCTCCAGATTATTACTCCCTATATATAGCTAAGCACTAGCGAAATATGTACAATAAACATACCTGTTGAAATAAGGGAGCCGGATACACCCCACTCTCCTACCTATATGTGTCTACCGCTTCCCCCTCCTTGACGGTTAGAGTCTTCCCTTTTAGTTATCCTGAAATATACCATGAATCTTGTTACGCAAGTATTGGTCTCCACTCCTTTTGACAAGACCAGCAGTCGTTGCAACATGGTCAATACACATTAGTAGTTGTCTGGTGATACTGGTGACCTACGTTGACACCTAAATAGCATGTTGTACGGTAGTGAGTGGGGATGGCTGTGTACGCATGCGTGTGACAAGGGAGACGGCCACGTCAACAGAAAGCCTTGTGCATGCGTCATGAGGCAAACAGCCCAAAAGAAAAAGAACTCAGCCTGGCTTGTGCCAATCACAAACACAACGTAATTATGGCTGTACTACCCGTGGACTGGGAACACGCTACATACAGCTCAAACCTAATGAAACTCATAATAATAGGGGCTACTATCTCTCCCTTGTTTTGAGAAGCGGTAAATGAGCTACGCGCATGTCCCAGCGCTGAGCCAATGATATAAATCAGCTGATTTCCATCGCCAAACAGTACTACATTAACTAGTCTAATGACAGAATGATTCAGCAGCCTGGACTCTGGTGCCGTTATTTCGTGTTATGGTGGGCAATAGGCACGAAGTAAACCATCATGCATTTTATTGCGCAGAGAGCATGTGTATGCATACTGTCCTCTCTGTTTACTAAATGAATGTAACGGGACAAGTAAATGTGTGTGCGGTCACACCGGAATGCTCTAGTTATCTATGTCCCAGTACTAATAGAAGACGCCTTACTTCCTTGGCCCTTCTTCGCCCGAAGCAAGCAAGTTGCGGAACTCAAATGACGTCTGAGAGGCTTCCCGGATATCGAGCCAGAGAGCCCAAAGCCCAACTTAACCTCAAACGGCTGACCTGTAGGGCTTAGGGCAAGAAGCAGCATAAGTGAGCCTCCAGGAGGTATTAATTTCAGGCCACTAAATTACAAAATATATCTTCTCAAAACCCTGCCAAGGTCTCTTCGGGCCGGTAAAAGGGCATGCATGTATGTAAACACACGAAGAGCATGAGATTTTACATATCATAGCCTCTGACTATGTAGATAGTCTTCATTTTAGGGTCGTAAGAGTAACACACTCGTCCTTCTAGAGTGTAGTACCAGCTTCGGAATATCATGGGTCATCCGCGTCGCGCAGGTGTTCCATAATCCTCAATCAGGCGCTTACAAACAATATCCAACTTCTCTCTTCATCCGATAGAAAGCGGTGCTCATAACGTATCTAATGGAATCGTCTTAGAGAGGGCCAAAGCAAGAATGTGAAGAGTATTTAAAAGCCTGTTTTTCTTGCTATAGAGTATGATGAAGCGTTAGGCCTCGTTCTCTTTCTATATGAAGACAATACCTTACCACTCTATCGGCAAATCTCTCTCTCTCTCTCTCTCTCTCTCTCGATAATTACAAGATGCCAGTAATTCAATCTCTCTGCCTTAAAGTCAGCCACGAGGACCTCGATTTGTGCTTGGAGCAACTTAAAGGAGAATCTCACCGATACAGAACCACTCGAGCCATTATTGATAGGAGTCTCCAACTTCTTGAGCGTCGTGATATGAGAGAATGGCTCGCCCTGACGGCTCAGGAAACAGTCATAAGTCTTCGAGAAAATGAACTTGAGTGTCTATGGCCAGTTGAACAAAACGGGGGAGACCCTTCGTTACCAGAGATATCCAGCTTCATCGATTTCTTTTTGAAGGAACTACGCCGCGATTTCGTAAAGATCCGACTTACCCGAAATATGAGAGGCGAAGCCGCTTTCGTTCGCGACCAATGGGCCGCAGAGCAGGTGTCACCGACGGTATACTCATGGACAAGCAGATGTCTAGGATATATGATGCTGTCCAGCGATGTAAGTCATGTGTGCCGCTATATCTTATGGCTCTTTTGAAAACATACTAATAAAGACTAACTTGTACTCGTTTAGATAATCAACTGCATGGTGGCTACGAAAAACCTTACCACACACAGGTCTTTCATGTTCCAAATGATGGTCTCCGTTACTCATGAGATAGGCCATATGATGACCTCCGTATTAACAGGGGGAAAACTTTATTCCACGCCGGAGAAGATGAAAACCGGTAATTGTAAGGGAGAAGTTGGTTTCCTCTTGGAGATGAGAGCCTTTGGTGGCATTGCCGAGTTTTACGCCGACCCTTCCCGGCCTGAGGATACGCAGCAGCCGGGAATACCTTACTTGATCAAAGGAACAGTAAAGAATTGTCTAGGCGTGGAGTTGGGTGAGGGGATAATTCAAGAGTTTGTGGAAGATGGTAAGTCACGTTGTACTCACCCATCTTCAAAAGCGACTAAGATTTTTGACATTAATCAGTCAACAACGTAAGTCTTCCACTGATCCCGGAAGATATAAGCTCGCTGCCTGGTGTCACTACACGTGAGGATATCACAAGAAATACCGCTGGTCCAGTGATGGAACTTCGCAGTAATAATGCAGAAGTTCCCAGGACTCGAGATCGTTACATTGCGGAACTACGAGAAGAAAGTCCGAGCCCGAGCCCGAGCCCACGCCGGACTGAACCCGAGTCTTCGAAACAGCATTGAGAACCTCCAAGTAGACATGGGACTTCTAGTTGAAGCACAATATATGCTTTTCAACTCATGTTTGAGCCCTAGTGACCATAGTTTAATATATTTTATGTATTCTGGCCAATCAGCGGCATAAACGTCACATCAGGGCCGAGTGATGTTTTGATATTTCAAGATTAGTTGACTCCATATGGTCCAGATTGACAGTCGAGGCTGAGAAAGCGTATCCGAGTGAAGTTCGCTTAAGCTTCTAGGATAAAAGCCATTTCGGGTTGCCTTCAAAATGCTAAAAGTGAACTATGTCAAGGAGTCACTTCATATACTATACCGAATATAGGGGCATGAGATACTATTCATGTATATATAGATAAGGTCTCTCCTCCCACCAGAGAAGTAGTCAAGCTGAATGCAACGCTCATATACCTACCATTTCACTAAAAAGACTACTTCCATAGTTGCGAGACTAACTTGAAGTTGGCACTTGCTTTATCAACTGTATAATAGTCTCTGATTGGAGGAACAATGACGTCACATCGTATATAAGTCGTTGCGTAACACACGGCCACAACTAGCTGTATCAAACTACCTTGTGCGAGTTAGTCAACTGAGGTAACGTAATGACTAACAAATAAACATTTTTCCTTGTGACTGTTTTACTCAGAAGTGGAAAAGAGAAAAATTAGGAAAGCAAGAAAGAAGAAGAAAGAAACACGGGTGATACTTATTGAAGCTACTTCAACACCAACAGGCATCATGACAATCGACCTAACCCTCCCCCCAATAAGCTCACCAGCCCTCGACCCCTACAAGCACGTCTCAGATCCCCTCCTACCCTTCGCACTTTACATCCACGCAGACATCACCAGCGAAGAAGAAGTCACAGCAATCGAGAATGAATGCAATAGCCAGCTCCTAGGGTCCGCGATGGTCAAGCGGGCCACGCGATACAATCTCCAGGGACAACTCACAGACCACCTGATCAACATATCCGCGCGGCAGTTCGACCCTTTCTACTTCGCGGCCGTCGTCGATGCCAACTGGAAAGAGGTCGGCGTTGTCCTCGTCGCGTTGGACGACGGTAGCGATGAGGAGGTCTGCCGTATTGACCGCATGCGCGTTCCGGCGAGCGACGCTGGCTTGGTGCTTGTTAATGTGCAGTTAGCTAATGTGGGTTGGGAGGAGTATAAGGAAGACTATGGCAGTGACGAAGGGGACGATGATGAAGGCCACGAGGACGAATATGACGATAGGGGGTAAGAGGGAAGAGAAGAGCCGTTCGTAACGGAACCCGGCGGGACTGACGAGGCATACTCAGACGGAGCTTCGAAGACCCTTCCAAATGTAGGCTACTGGATCGGATTCTACGCGATCCCGGGAATCGATTACGCGACGATCATGCGCGAGCTATGTCCAGCCTAGGATCCGCCCCAACCCTCCTCAGAACTAATATGTCGACCTGAGGGGCGCGTCCCAGCAGGAGGCAAAAAAAAAGCACTGGCCGAAGCCGCACGTCTGCATCCAATGCGATGCCGGAACAACTCACATCTGCACCGCAGCATTGTACCTGGTCGTCGACACGCCCGATTACAGGGAAAACGGCGTGTTTCTAGTGCGTATGAAGTGGGACGAAAAGTAGGTCGAGGATAAGAGTAAGAGTCACTTTGAGCTCTCGGAGCTACGAGAAGGCGTGGAGACACACGCGCAACGCCTGCCCTATCTCAATTGTACGACAATCACCATATTCAACGAGATACAAGCCGGATATCGGCCCTGGAAGCACACCCACCAGACGTTCCTAGCCTACGCGGGCCCCAAGACCCGATACCCATCGGCGTATCTCGCAGCAGCAGACAAGACCTTCAAGAGACGTAAATCAGGCTCAGAGCGCTTCCTAGAGAGGAACGTGCAATTCCCCCTGACACCCAACGGGAGTGTCACCGAGGACACGAAAGTGGCCTTCGAGGCAGTGCTCGAGCAACACTGGAGCTGTGTGCACGAAGAGCGCTTCTGCTGGACGCTGTATTCTGATTCTTTCGTCTTCTGCGATAAAGAGCTATCTTCCAAAGATTCCACGGCCTTACTGACGCTTGTCAAAGTTGATCGAAGTGCCGGCTGGTCTACGATGCAGTGCGCTGCAGGGGATGCTTACCAGGCCCTCTGCGATCTGGTTGATGAGGAGAAAGAATGGCAGGGTACTCAGGTGATGCCTACAGACTAGCCAGTAGTGTTGCCCTTGAACTAAAACGCATCAGTTGATCAATAATCTCAATGTATTTTATACAAAGCATACTGAAGCACGAATCAAGCAAGAAAGAGACTGCTTAATGACGTTGCCGATGATAGCGATAAGATTATATCAATTGATTCTTAACCACCAGTATTCATGATCTTACGATCAAGGTATTCTAACCAACCAAGAAAAGTCTTGAATAGTGGGAAATATTATGCCTATCCATACTCCAGATTGCTGACCTAAACCACGCCATAACAATGCAACCGCTAGTAGCAATGCACAGTACAAAACTGATGAGCCCCAGAAACTCTGGGAAGACAAGGTAGTCCCTTGTCGGTTGAGCTGAGCACATATATACGGCAGCACAGCACTCAAATATCGACACCAACCTCGTACGACGGCGCATTTGCTCCTCGCCCGATTGTCTTATACGTCTTCCACACGCCATCTGATCCGAGGGTATCGAAACGAGACGTATTCAGTTCGGCAGCCCCGTCGGTGAAACCAGAATAGTAAAAACCAACGACGACCACTACATAAGTCAAGAGGAGGATGCTACCCTTGAAATAGTTGCTCTTTCCCTCACCGTACATGTAACTTAAAAGGAATACGCAGAGGATCACCGTCACCATATCCCATTGAGGGAATAGCAAACTAAAAGTCCAGTGAATTGGATCTACATTGTCCCCGGAGGGCGTAATGGGGTAGACAGCAGAGAAAAGAACCAAAGCGGGAATCTGAAGGAGGCAGACTTGAAGAGCGTACGCAGATCCGATTTCCATCGACAAGGCAATATTCCCGTTCATGGCAAACGAGATGGCGTTCTATAGCACAATGACTGTTAGTAAGGGACGGGGAAATCGCATCCATGAAGTAATTATGGCTTACCAGGAACTCGGTAGTGTTCGGAACCAGAGCAAACAGTGTGATACCCAGGAATTTTGGATCAATAGCGTAGTTGTCTAACACCACATCGACCGTATCTACCAATATTTCGGCAACAACGGCATAGAGTATGGTAGCACCCATCAATATGATTGCGCTCTTTGTTCTACTCCAATTCGGAGCGTCATGCCCTCCATGGGAGGCTTGGGCCTGTTCTGCAACATCTTCCAAGTCAGGAAAGGTGCTTGCACGCAACGGCGTAGGTCTCGTCGCCGAAGTGCTGGCACCCACGTTTGATGTCTGGTGGGAAATACGACGTGTACCACGCGCATCGCGGGCGGCAATAGCAGCCGCGGTTGCAGCAAGTTCAGTCACACCACGAATAAGGTTATTATTCTCGGCATCTGAAAAGCCTGGAATCTGGACATGGGACCGGATGCTATCTGACCCACTTCCGCTGCTTTTAGGGGGAACCATGTGCGCTGTTTGCACAGCTCCATTCGGGGGGATAGAGCCTAGGCCGGACGGTTGGTGCGAATGATGACTCTCTGAATCTCCTGGCAAGCCAACCTGCTTCAAAGACTGTCCTAGGATCCGTTTGTACAATGTGCTATTTTGTATGTCGGCACCAGTTGCGTCGACCGCATGATCTGCGCCGACCGCATGACGTGCATCGGAAACACGCGACGCGTGCAGGTGGTGCTGCTCATCCTGCTTCTTCTCGTCGATTTCAATGTTCCAAATGACTGCAGCATGAGTTCTGAGGGTGAACCAAAGACCTATTATATACGAGCAGAACAGAAGGGCAGCCGCTAAGTAACAATAGGGTCGAACTGCCTCGATATAGAAGCGATCATCCAACGCAGGCCGTTGGGAGTAATAACAGCGGCGACAATCTCGTTCCGAGACTAGCCGATCAAAATCCGTACAGCTCTGACATCGGAGCTCGTGGGTACCATAAATCTGATAGAATAGTGTTGGCCCAAAGGCGGCGACGACGGCGAACAACAGCATGGTAGAAGTTACACCGGCCGACCTGGCGTTGAAGCGTTGGGTCTTACGCTTAATAGCACCAAAACACATGGACAACCCAGGCAAGAAGAGTATGCCGGCGAATATACTTCCGATGATGCTGCCTTCGACCAATTGACCCTTGCCATCCTTCAGTGCAATGCAATAAAGGAAAACTTCGACAATTGTGGAAAAGAGAGCGTTGATGGCTGCACCTAAGCCCATTGAAGACTGAGCTGAGATCGAGGCTACGGCTTGCCCGATGAAGTAGGCCAGGGGAATGATGGAAAATAAGGCGGCGATGAAGAGAAAACCAGGGGATGTCAAGAAATTCTCTACATGTAGAACGCCTTCTAACACTGACCAGTCGAAGATGACGAAGAATACCACTGCCATAAGGTTGATGAGGAAGATATTGGTGCCATCGACAGTATATTTCCAATATTTAGATCCCACAGCACGGTAGGTACAGAGCAGGATCGATGAGTGTGAGCCGTCCGAGGCTCGCGCTAGCGTTATGTCGGACTCGAAAGACAATGCTAGCGGATGCCTCCTTAGGTGGTCGAAGAGAAGGTTGGTGACTCTCCCCATTGGTATCCAGAACACCAAGAACCAGCATATGGCAGAAACGATCAGTAAAGAGGGTGTGATGAGACCCCAGAAGACGATGAAGAAGATTACTCGTCCTATATTCCACTCCCCTCGGCCAAAGAGACGTCTTTTCAGTCGGCGCCCTGTCTCTTCAGCATCAATAAGATCGTGACGACCAGAGCGCCCAAGCAAGCTGTCAGTCTCGCTGGGTTCAGAATCAATACTTCTCCTTGAACGACCAATAATAGACCGATTCCGCGACTCGGGGCCAAAAAAGAGCCGGCCATACTCGAGGTCTCCGTTTTGCCACTGCTCATACTCGCTGATACTCCGCCCTTCTCCTTGATCCTCGTCAAGGTAGGCCTCGTCCTGCTCAAGCCGAACGAACTTGCCAAAGGGGTAGAACAGGTAGCCCGCCAAGCCCCACAACACACGGCCATATTCTCTCCCACTAGGAGCAGCGGCGAAGATGAAGCAGACGACGGCACCGAACGCGGCAAAGGAGGCCATCCACCAACCAAATAACAAGGTCCAGATAATGTTGAAGAGGAGTAGCCAGCTACTAACTCGGCCACCCGGCGAAGAGTGAATATCGACCTCGGCTGTCTTTTGAACTGATCGATCTTTCTTATATAGCGCAGGTTTCCAGATCCTGATACCGAAGGGGTGTGTTTCGTTGATGGCCTGTTGGCGATCCTTGAGGGTGAAACTCTCAGCGTCGCTGACATCGTCGTCGTCTTCGGGCGTTTCTGGGTTAGGAGATACGTCTTCCACAATACCTTCTTCATGAGGCTGGACCTGGGTTGGACTCTGGGCACCATCTTCTAGACGTTCGTCGATGCCTGCCTCGTCCGCTGCGTTACTGCGACTCGATTGTACTCTCGACAAGGCCGGGGGCGCCATAGTTCGTCGGCGCATGGTTGAGCCTGGTCGGGTCGACTCGACATTGTAGGGTTGCCTCCCAGCTGCATCGTTCTCTACCTCTCGAATGTCATCGTCGGTCGAGAAGACTTCGCCCCTGTATGGACCTTGTGTACTGGATGAGGTGCGACGGGTCATGGGAGGCTTTCTCGGACGCTGTCTACCTCGGTCGGGACCTAGCATAGGGGAGCGCAGCGGCTGGAGGCTAGCCCGGGTGTGGGAGCGTTCATGGGCGGGACGGTCACTTATATGCTGAGTAGAGGCTGAGGATGGACGCGGGGTCTGAAGGGTGCCTGGAAGGATGATAGTATAAGATTAGCGACTTGACACCATTCGTGCTCATACACCAAAGCAGCCATCATTGGCAGAGGGCTTGAGAATTGATCAAAAGCGGCACAGAGGTAACCACGCATGTCTCGGTAGGGAGCCCGGAACATACCGTATGATTGCTCAGATCTCCGCAGAGTCTCACCAGCGGGCAAGTTTTCAGGTAATACATCCCCTCTTTCTGAAGGGTCGCGTCGAAGCGAGGGCTGCCGGGTATCGGTGGGCGACTGCGACTCCGAAATGCTCGAGTGCTGCGAATGAGGATCCATGGTGGCTGAGAGTCGATGCACGGCCGTACCGATGGCAGATATCTATCTATCTACCTGACTTGGACCAGCGCACGAAGGCCGTTGAAACTGTTGAGACAGTTGGGGCCGGGCGAGACAAAATGCATAAGGCAGGCTAACACTTCTTCGACAGCAGTAATGATGGTGGCTAGGTAGGTAGGCAGGTAGGCAGGTACCCGATGCTATGCACACACTTGTTATTTCGATTAGGTGTGATGATATGAGCTGGACAGCTTGCATATGCTGCTGAAAAGCCACGTCGGAAATGACGAGACCGATGGCTCACGTTTCTTTTTAGATTACGACGGAGGACGACAGCATCTATGAGGGGGAAAGCGAGGCGAGGCGAGGCGGTGATTATAGGTCCATAGGAGGAGAGTACAGGTGCAGAGCACAGATGCACTTGAGGGCGAGTGTGCAGCTTCCCCAAAGCAAAATGACGAGCTTGGTGCGGAGTAAGATGCCGTCGTTTCGCTTTGGTGCAGATACTTTATACCAGCTAGGCCCAGCACTGATGTAGTCGCAGAGGGGGGATGGAGCGTCAACAACAAATCAACAGCGACTCGATATTACCCAAAAAGAATGGAAAATAAGGGAACAACAGCGACAAGAAAAAACAGCGAGTCAGTTGTACACAAGCGCATGCCCCCTTCTCGACGATTTTGTCACACCATGAAGCTCTTGGGGTTTAATCTGGGCAGCCGAGACAGCCGATGGCGATGGTTGCGATTCGCGTTGATAAGCCAGCTCACGAGGAAACATTTTGGAGGGAGAGATTACCTACATAGGTAGAGAGCTGTGATGGTGCCCCGTGATGAATTACAGTGGGTACATCTAGCGGATCAACAGCACACCGTAACACGCTCTAGCGCACCTTGGCGAGCACCTGGGCCGCTACTCAGTACGCTAGGTGTCCCTCCACTACTTGTCTGACTTTAGTAGCAGGACCCCTCCATCCAGGAAAGAATATCTCAAAATATAGTAACTAGGTAGGTAGGTAGAAAGTCTAACATCAATGCTTTTCTTGCTGACCTTGATAAGTTGACATGTGTAATATGAATAGCCTTACTATTATGCGTACTGCCTGTATAGATACTTAGGTAGATTACGTCATTGATTATAGCTTACTCTTGAGCTGTCCCTCCTTTCAAAGCTCTAAATAAGAACCCTTTATACTCGCTTAGGCAGTCTATAATGGTATTATCTCGCCAGAACTAGCTGTATAGTATCATAATACCTCCGACAGCCTAGAACTCTTAAGGCACAAGTCTTTCAGAGTGTTCCTCATCTCTGCATCTTCTCATTTAAATCTACGCAACCGATCTATAGCTAGACTAAAGTAGGGAAAAGGGGATAGAAGTCAACATCTACTAGTTAAAACTCTAGCAGAGCTATTTTAGGTTATATTAAGTAATTGAAAAGCTACATATAAAGAGAGGCTTTGGATACAACAAACAAAACATGTTAATAGGCCGTTACAGTACTTTACTAAAGTAACTTGAAAAGGGGTGACAGAAATGAAATGAGACTTGCCCACAGCATATATAAAGCTACTTGGAAAATTGAAGGGTCCTCTATAAACAGACTCGGCGTGCCAGCTTTGTTAACAGTGAACAGAGTACGATGTCGATGAGCCATTCTATGAGCAACTAATGGATTAAGACCGATTCTCACCTTGAGCTTAAGCTGTCGCAGCTGAGGTAGGTTGAAGGATCTCATACCAGCTCAAGATAGAGAAACAAGAGACATGTCTCCTGCCCCAGAGCCTCCATTCACGAAACTCATCTTTATCCTTCCGGTTTTCTTGTTGAGCTTGATACCTGCCAAGTAATTCTATCGTTTCTCACTGTACTCATGCCACTCCAGCTTGATGTTAGTGTTAGCAGCACCACAGCCTTCAGAGTTGACTAGGAGCAACCAAATATACTGCTATCCCAGGGTCTATATATTAAGATCGCGCATGATACAGTTCGCTCTTTGTTCGGATCCTCCATTATATCGTACACGGTCTGAGATGATGTAAGAAGCTGCAAGAAATTATTGACACTAGTACTCATAGTGACGATAAGGGGGTTGAGTGCTGTTTTGCTCTGCACGAATATAAGAGTATACAACTACCAGTGGGCACAGATGTCCCTCCCGACCAAGGCGACAAGCACGCTAAGCCTGACTTCACTTGATCTTCGCTGTATTGGTCCTGTAACCCTATTCTTGATAGTATTCCACATGCGACGGTAATACCCAAGTCCCAGGACAATACGTCATATTCCGTGGAATACTTTGTGGGTATGAAGACGCACACCTACAAGATCATGCAAATAGGTGAGATGGTGTTGTAAAGATTGGGTGATTTATTCTTGTACTACCCTAGCTATCTTGGGAGCTGTATAACGGTGATTTCATTTCAGCCCTTATGCGGCTATAGCTAGAATAGCCATTCAACTTTGAGCTTATTTGCTCACAACATAACATACTGTAAGTAAAATGCAACAGCTCCCATAAATTTCTTGGCATCTATATTTACATGTAGTATAGGTATGTATCCTGGATATTGGTAGTATAAGCAATGCAGTCAAGACTGCACAGGCGAGATATATACACGTGTACTCGTGAACGCCTGGGGCTTTAACGGTACCGGTGCTGACCGGGGGCTTCCCATGGAATCTTCGCAGGGTTGAGGCGAGCAGCGGCAGACTTAGAATCGGGATTTAGAATGGCCGCTCTCCGGGACGCGTCACTGCGATCTCTGCCTGCAGGATGCGCTGTGCAAGAATTGGTCTGTGCTCTGGCAATTGGCCGAAAGTGGGGCACCTACCTGTGCGTAACAAGCGCTAACCTACCCTTGTAGTTGCCATCGTCCCAAGGCTGACTGGTCCATTAGCCTCATCAGCACTACCTAATTGGTACAGATATCCAGACACTACTTGCCAATTGCGACACCACATCACTTGCCTAATTTCACATTCGCCATCATCACCACACACTGTCTCTCGAACAACTCAACACCCGTCGATAGCGTCTCAATCACCCTTTGTTCTGTCAGTAGTCTCTCGACCGATTTCCGAAGCCCTCAGAAAGCCGGTGACCGCCTCCAGATTTGGGAGCACCAGCAACCATGGCGCTCGACAACTATTACCACAACAAGATCGAGGCTATGAAGCTCGAGATCATCAAAGGTCAAGCTGTTCTACGTCGTCTCGAAGCCCAGAGGAATGACTACAATTCGAGAGTACGATTACTGCGCGAGGAGCTGGGGTTACTGCAACAGCCCGGTTCATACGTTGGCGAGGTCGTAAAGGTTATGGGCACGAAAAAGGTGCTTGTGAAAGTACATCCAGAGGGCAAATACGGTACGCACACATCTAATATCATCCAAGAAATGCTTCAACCTGTTCAACTAACCATCACCCTGCAGTCGTGGATGTGGCCGACTCGGTGGACATAGCAAAGCTCACCGTCGGCAAGCGGGTGACGTTGTTGTCCGACTCCTACAAGCTTGAGAAGATCCTCCCATCCTCCGTCGATCCTCTCGTTTCCCTTATGATGGTCGAAAAAGTACCCGACAGTACATACGATATGATTGGTGGCTTAGATCAGCAAATCAAAGAGATCAAGGAAGTTATCGAACTAGGTCTAAAGCATCCCGAGCTCTTCGAATCCCTCGGCATCGCCCAACCCAAGGGTGTGTTACTCTACGGCCCGCCTGGAACAGGGAAGACGCTGCTCGCCCGAGCTGTCGCGCATCACACAGACTGCAAGTTCATTCGCGTTTCAGGTTCCGAGCTTGTTCAAAAGTACATAGGTGAAGGTTCCCGCATGGTTCGCGAGCTGTTCGTCATGGCTCGAGAACACGCACCCTCAATCATCTTCATGGACGAGATTGACTCTATCGGTTCGTCACGTGTAGAAGGATCCTCCGGTGGTGATTCGGAAGTGCAGCGGACAATGTTAGAGCTTCTCAACCAACTTGATGGTTTCGAACCCACCAAGAACATCAAGGTCATTATGGCCACAAATCGTCTTGATATTCTAGACCCCGCACTCCTACGACCTGGTCGTATTGACCGCAAGATCGAGTTTCCACCACCGTCCGTTGAGGCCCGAGCCGATATTCTTCGCATCCACAGCAGAAAAATGAATCTTACGCGCGGCATTAATCTGACGAAGATCGCGGAGAAGATGAATGGGTGCTCGGGTGCTGAGCTCAAAGGTGTCTGTACCGAGGCTGGTATGTACGCCCTGCGCGAGCGGAGAGTACACGTCACACAGGAAGACTTTGAGCTCGCCACAGCCAAGATCCTCAACAAGCACGATGATAAGGAGGTCTCGCTACAGAAATTCTGGAAGTAAACTATGGGCTTTATTTTCTTCGCCACGTGCCATCTGGTGTCTGTCATACGGACAGAGGCGGGCAAAAATCAGCTTACTCCGAGCGATCCATGAATCATACATTATGTAGTGCAATGATAAATGGTGGTATGGATGTGATGACAGCTTGGGGGGTTATTTTGTCCATGACATCCCACTACCAAACTTGTAACATGTATAATGAACAACGAGCGTTTTAGATGTGCAAGGAAATGAACGAGCAGACGAATACTTAGGATACTTGCCGCATCTGTGACTTGAAGTTGAATGGTGTTCAGTTTGAACAACATGCGACTCGGCATAATAATTGTATCTGGTGATCATATTTCGAGAAGTAGATAAAAAAGTTTTTTGTACGTTTTGCCACGACGAATTAAATAGAAAGTGTGGGAACTGTAGCCATTGTATAACTACACGAGTATTGGGGTATTGATATCTTGACCACATAGGCAGGCATTTTCACGAGGAGGTCTGCAGGTTGAAGATAGATTAATGCTTCATTTCTTACTTCTCTAAAGACTACATTACCCTAGGTCTATCAGGTTATAGACCTGGCAGCTAACTAAGCAGGATACGGGCTCCCCGATATTGCTTCTTAAAGAGAAACCGTAGCCTGAGTGTAGCGTAAGCAAGTTACCCAGTCCGTCCGTTCGATCTCGTCCGGCCCATATATACTCGCATGGACTCGTGATATCATGATATATCCTAATTCGTGCCGAATACTAACCACTAACCATCCAGGCCCAAGTTCAAATTAACTTAGCCTAGCATCACCCATCATGGGGAATTAACTCGCCGGATTGATGCCATCCTTTCCCGATACTCCCGTCTGCCCGTCTTTCTGTCTAATTAAAACGCCAGAAGGGTGAAAACAATGTACATATATCGCTCGATCGTTGCTGAGTAGAGAGGAGATAAGATTCCCCGATCGAAACTGTTTGAAGGTCCCTACCGGAACGCCTATGATGCCGTTTCCGCCTCGGTTCCTATACGGAATGCAAGAACAAAACTTCCCCGACACCTGTTCTGTTTGCCCTTTCAAGGCCCAATGATAGAAAAGGGTTTGGGTCGTCTGTCAGTCAAACTGTCAGAGTCAACAGTTTGAACTGAAGAATAGAATGCTGCTGGCTTAATGCAAATGCAAGTGCCGATACCGATGCCGATGCCGATGCTATGTGATACGAAGCATGCACCTGATTTGACTTCTCTCTTTATCCTCGCCTCGTTTTAATGATAATCGGAATTTTAGAACGGAGTGTGTAGCGACTCGTAAATCGATGTAGGTCATCTGGGGCCTTGAAGGCTCCCGCTTCGAAGTCGACCCCGACTGTTGGCGCCACCGTTGTTCTTTTCCTGCAGTCTCCATATCCACTCTATGATGCTCTCGTAGCAGAGAACATACTGCCGCAAACTTTGCACCATGCTGAGTCGCTGCTTTCTGAAATCCTCAACAGTGGCCTGGATCAAATCTAGTTTGGTCTCACCCACCCAGCCGGCATCATTGCCCTTCAGGTTACCAGTTAAATCATCTGGCCAATCGCCGTGCTTAGCCTTCTTGGGTGAACCCGCCCGATCTTCCATCTCCACATCTCCATCTTCATCTCCGTCCATGTCCTTGCGCGTCCTCTTAGCCAGTGAGGCGAGGCGTTGTCGCTTTAACATGTCGATTACACTATCAACGGTACAAAACGTTCCAGTGCGACCGCAGCCGGCAGAACAATGAACTAACAATGGCCGAGCATTTGCCTCTGATTCTGGCTCATCATACCAACTCATCGTGGCTGGATGCTCTGCAGTGACTGAGGCAGCAACGGCTTTAGAATCTAGAGGAACCGAAGACCTCTGCATTACGTTTGCCAACTCCACGAGCGCTAATAGGTGAGAGGGCTGAGCAGGAGTGCCAAAGTCTGGCCATGAGGGATAATGAAGATGCGTAATTTCACGCATTGGCTCAAAGGGATGGGCAGCATGGGACAGCGCGAACTTTCGAATTATCACATAATGTGAGTCGCCTTGCGGCTGTGACGTCGCACCATTGGGAGGATCGAGAGTTGTCGTGGTGTTGGCACGTCGGCGGCTCCCTTCGGCATTGCCCACAGGAGGCGATGCAGAGACCGGATTTGACGAATGTTTATCGATATCAAGGGAAACTTTCTTCTCGGATAATGGTCTCAACTTCATAGGACCAAATTCTCGTCCCTGCCAATAAGGGTGGCATTTAAGTTGGCCGCCCTCTTCTTCAGCTGTCAACATGACCATGACACGAACGTCTTGGTCCCAAACCACAGACCAGAAATCCTAAAATACATGGTTAGAGATGTTTGGCTCAGAGGACCCAGCATCGATTAACAAACCTCAAAGGTAGCTGGCAGAGGGCCCTGCGCAGCAATATACCGCTTGTGACTCCGAGAGGCTTGAATATGGCTGGCATTAATGTAGTCGCAAGCTCCGGCTCCGACACCAGCTAAGCGAACTCGAGCATGCTCGAAAGGGAGAATATCCTTGTATCTGTTCTTTCCTCCTTTTTCTACACCACATAACTGTACCTTCCCGGCTTTTGAGCTCGGAGTCCGCGCATTAAAGGCAGAATATGCGTCGCGCATACGGGATTGCTCGTTACGTTCAATGCCGAGAAAACGGTCTGAAACTTTCTTCCCATGATCTGCTTTCTGAGTTACTTCACGAAGCCATGGTGGCAGAACGTCAAAGTCCAGGTTTGGTGGGAGTTGAATGTCCATTTGACCTACGCCGTCAGCCAGGTCCATGTTCTGCCGAATATTACTGAAAAATGGATTTGGATTGTTGGCAGTTGGAGGGAGCGCAACACCACCGATAACCGGAGCAAAGCTCGGGCGACCACCTTGGGACGAAGTCGCCGATGTACCACCTCGTTCAGCAGCAGACTGATAGTCAATACATGTTGGATAAGCAGCGGCAAAGGCTTGATACCCCCCTCTTAACAAGCATGGGCGGCCGCTGAAGCCCTCGCTCATGAATTTTTTGAACATGTTCATAGCGGCTGTAGCATCGCGCCTTTCGGAAGATGAACTATCATAAATCACGAGATACTTCACTTCAGCCCAGCTACCAAATTTAGCCTGATCCTCTTCAGTTTGTAGGGTATTTTGAAGTTTCTCCAAGTTAAAAGTAGCTCGCTTCAGGAGCGTCGTCGGGATACACAGATTGAGGGCGGTACGAATACGGGACTTGGCATAGAGCGTCGCGACTCGAACGTCCAGTAGTAAATATTCATCCTCCGCGGTGTCTTGCATCAAAGCTTTAAGTTCGCTAGGCAATAACATACCAGGCGTTGCGCTATCATTAGGCAGTGGTAGTGTCTCGGACCGCGGTTTAGGCACGTCTCCAAGCGCTTCAGTTTTGTTGTGAGGCAAAGAGAGCCTGGATTGCCGGTCATCTCCTTTGGACAAGGTCCCTCTACGCATCGGCTCAAAGGGAGAGTCGGCCGTCACAGGGGACTCGAACCGTGGCATATGTAACGGTGGCGCATGCAGAGAAATTTCTGAATTTCTTTTCGAGTCCGAAGATACATAGGCGGAATCGTGTAGGCTATCTCCATCCGTATCTGCCTGGCCGCTCATAAGATCCCGAGGCTTCGTACTGAATGATTTGGTCATCGAAGCTTCCGAGACGGCGTCGCTCTGGTTAGTAGACCGGCGTAAAGAGGGGGGGCGGGAGGTGGTCGAGGTTGGTGAGAAGTAGGAGCCACTCAAGCTGAAACCACTCGTTTTGTTAGCATCAACCTGGCGTTTAAAAGCCTCGAACTCGGGATTGGCGTCGAGGGGTACGTGTTTGGGTATAGCAGCACCAAACGACTTGACAGACGAGGTATGGGGACTCCAGTTGTTGTGAAGGGCGACATCAGCAGAATCACCGATATCGCCATGGCGATCCATGCTCAGGCCAAAGTAGTTTGGGCTCGGTGTACGGCCATCGGATATGAGGTTAGGAGACCCTTTGACACCCGGAGGATAAGGCTGCCCGACCGAGTGAGGCATGCGAGGCGATGCCGTGGGAGTCGAGGTCCGATTCGAGCGGAACGACTGCATGTTGGCCTGCAAATGGCGGGAGGAGTGTCCGTGGTGAGAATGCGAGGAGACCAGTGGAGGTCTCGATGATGTTTTCATAGTAAAATGTTGTGAACCTGCAGAACGGTCGTTGCTTCTCGTTGAATCTGGTGCCATCGTAACATATGACGTCGTGCTTTGCCGCTGTACTGTTTCTCCTATGCCGGCTCTCGAGGCTTGTGGCTGTCCCGTCGTATCGTTTCCCAGAAGCTTTCCCAGACTCTGCCACTAGATATTCCTAGAGGTTCGACATGATGGCGAGGAGAGGGATACAAATATAATAGTTAGATTAGGAGGAGTAGGAATAAAAGTAAGAATAACAGTCGAGGCCGAAGAATAGTAGTAGCAATAGTAGGTAGGAGCAGCAGCAGCCAACAACGAGACTTGTCTTTGAGAACGGTAGTTGGTCGGTGTGGACCAATTGTTTATGATAGGAATGCAGGCCTGAAGCCAGGCAGTTACCTAATTGCTGTTGAATAAGGTAGGTAGCTAGCTGGAAGCACCGTCGTTCTCTACACAGCCCTCGATACAACCAAACTCAACCGTGGCCTGAAGTAGGACCTCCCTTCGTCTACCGATATAATAAGCAGCAGCTTAGGAATAATAGCAGCAGCAACGACAACAGGGGTAACAATAGGAGCAACGACAGCAGTCAGGTGCGAGACAACACAGCGACTATAAGGCAGATTTGATTAACCGACGGTAGTGACTAATAGAGAAACAAAAGCTCTCGAAGCGTACAAGCTCGCTTTCTCTCTTCCCCCAGGAACAAGATAGCGGTCTTCTAGTCTTGGAAGAAAGGGTCGATCAGCGGGAGGAGGGGAAGCAATAAAGAGTCGCCGTTCCTAGGTCTCGCAGAATTCAGGGTATCCAGGAGACATACAGGATCAAGGGGGTGTCGGTGTGGTTTTGTGTGTGTGCCGAGTGTGCTGCAAGTGGTGTGTGGAATGTTTCCAGACCACGACGATCACTACCAACGAAGTACGTATATAGCGTATGGCCATGTACTGAGCAGGTAGAGAGGCTTACAAGTAAGCTAGCACGGGTCTTATTAGTACTAGTGAAATGACAGATGATAGCGCGCGTGGTCGGTAGACAGCAGAAGTGCAGGATGGGAAGATGGGAAAACGGGGAAAATGGGGGTCTCGCGCAAGACACGGGAGGGCCAAGACTCCAAAAGAGCATCTGGACCCTATTCAGAAGGCCCAGCGGATGTCGTAGTGTGGCAATGATCAGCAGTCTGATGACGCTATGCCATGAAGACGCAAGCGATGAACAATCCTACGCCCTGCCAATGGTGGATTCAATCAGGTCGAAAGTTGTTTCATTGATGGATGAATGAGGATATGTTTGATAGTTTTGCTACGAGCTTTACATTGACTGTATACAAGAACAGTATTGACAACAATACCAAGTTTGCTTATCAGGCGAAACGAGAATAGACTTAGGTACACGAGAAACCAACGACGTCAGATCCCACGAAAGAAAAAAAAGATATAAAAAAGGGTCGGTTGGGGCTACACTAATGTGGTACTGTATAGGGCACACTGTATATACTCAGTAGGTATAGCTAGCAGATCCGTAAGCTGAGATTGCGGGCTCTTGATGACGAAATAAGCGGACAAAACGGGGTGTGGTATCTACCCACGCGAAGCACGCCGGGCGGTACCTGGGCTTTGGCCAAACTCAGCCGAGACCCCTATTGCCACCATATCGGCAGTACAAGGTACCTATACTAGTGCAATCCGGGGCACATGCCAACCAATGATGAGGCACACAGACCGGCCAGGAGAGCTACGCTACATCCCAAAAGCGCCTAAGAGTACACATAGAATACCTATTTTAATATGGTATTTGTGTGTACGTAGTAAGTGAAATATTCTAAAATCGTGTCTGTTGCGTCTGATATATACTAATATAGAGCTGGTTCCCCAGTAGTGTACTGATCAGCATGGGTAAGTAACAACCGATTGTGGTGTTGAAGTACTACGCGTCCTTAGCTTAGGTAAATTCGAGGCGAAGATCAAAGTTTCTACAGAGCCTCAATACAAAACCAAATGCGCCTACCGTTGGTGTGTACTGGTCATCGACATTCTGGTTGTACAGGTTGCGATTTCAGCTAAGCCAACACCGAGAGGTTGGAAAACCGAAGTTAATACTCCGTACTAGGTCTAATTCCTACAGCTGAGTTAACAGCTATGCCGCTACTTGGTAGTAAGAATTCTTAAGCGAGACACGTAGTCAGTTGGATCTCTACATAGGAACCAACTTGGAACATGTCTTCGATATTTGATTCTTCATTTTCTTTTCAATTTTTGCCTGCTTATCCTCTCATGTCTGTTATGCATAGTCTGTCCTGGGGGTATAAGCACTGTGATAGTCAATGTTTTTTTAATGATCTAATGATGATACTGTATTAAGCAACCTGACGATATTTATCTATGGTTAAGAGCTCAAGTGCTTGTCTTGTGGTACCTACATACCTAGGTAGGCAGTGTGTACAGTACCTGCCACTTGATCGCACTTTATTACCGTTCTAGTGGCGCAACAATCTCTACGTCATAAGACCCACCTGCCTCAGCATTCTAATCCCCTGCTCAACCTGATCCGGCAGGTCCCATATTAGGAATAGTCCAGTACATTAGTGCAAGTCATAGGTATCTTGGGTCTCCATTCCTCGTACGATACTCACAGTAGCTTCACAGTAGCTCCCGCCCGCCCCTCATACCATTGTTTGTCTTGTACTGTCGAGTCTCCTCAAGTCTACCACGAGAGCCAATCGTCGTGTTTATCGGGAATATGTTCCCATGTTCTGTCAGATTTTGTTGGCGAGAGAGATGCCGCTACTTGCTAGTACATGACCCCTTAGCTTTTCCTGTTTACGGCTAGGTATAACTTGAAAATGGGGAGGTGCAGGAGATGGGAAAACTGTCTGGCATTTCTGTAGTTGACCATATCAACGGTTAATCAAGGATGCCAAATATATTTGCCCATCGCTTGTGCCGCCTTAAGATTCATATTAAGGTGAGACGTCTGGTGAGATGGAATGGTCTAGGTGATCGAGAATCCTGATTGCAAAGCTCGGTAATATTATATATACAAGTAAGAACCGCGTGAGACCCTCTCAATAATATTCACTTACAATTAGGTAGGGTACACAATTGCTACTAAATGATAAGACACAGACCATGTAGACGGACGAAGTGTTTTTCCACTTTTGCATGTACTGCATACTCACTTCGTTTGAGAAGATGTACACACTTTAGAACACCCCTTGCCCTACCTTAGGTACTTTCTACTACTTGTAGTATAATGGTATTACATGGATGCTGCAGCCCTGGGCTGGGTTTGTCTCATGCTCCTGGTATCGCGTGCTTGTCACATCACCTCGACGTCATTCCTACTGCACCGCTTGTGTGATACTATCCTTTCTCCATTTTTCTTCTTTTGATTCCATTCCTCGTTATATGTATACTCAGCACACTTTATGCTCTCTACCAACACGGTTTTCCCCATGTGAACTCCCTGAGCAACCAACCTACCTAGGTACCTACCACACCTACCTATTGAGTACCTACCTACTTTTAGTGCTGGTTTAGGTGGTAGTACATACCGAAGCCCGGGGGTCGTTCGGGGAAGGTCCTCCAACAGGCTGTGCCATGACGATCTCGCGAGATTAAACCTCCGTTCAGTCCATTCAGGGTGCAGCCCATCATGGGAATGGATGCCAGGCTGCCTTGGTTGCCATGCAGCGCCAGAGGTCTAGACCTTCAAACTCTTCAGGGTTCTACGCAGGGTCTCAGCTAACATTTACCTACTCACACCCTTAGGTTCTTCGGGTAGCTCTAGTATCCTGCGCTATCTATACGAGTTACATCAACTAATACTGTAATGTAATGCTGACTAGTGCGCCAGAACTACACCGCCGACTCAATCTACCTTGGGGATCATCGCTCTGGTGGAGGAATTGTCCCGGCCAGCACTGCTACCAAACCAATCAACAGCAGTCAGTACTACACACAAAGTATACCTACACTGCTCCTGGTCAGTGTCCTGGCTACAGATTGTTACCCCATTCCAATTTGCGCATCACATCCCGTTGGATACTAGTGTAGGATGTCTTCAATTCTGCGCAGTAGCGCGGCGCAAATCAGATTTAGCTGCTATGTACCCAGACCTTGACTTGATCGTCGAGTCTATGCAGTACTTACTACTGAGTACGGTAGTGGTATTGTCGTCTATCGCGCCAAGCTCGTCTGGTCTGCATACCCATGCCGCCATTACCGAAAACAGAACGGTGAGGTGAATGTCGCTCTCCGCACGAAGAGAATCTTCCAGGCCGTTTCTCCTCGTTGTTCCCAATGTCGTGTAACCTGCACATTACACATGCTGGAATCAACACAGCCTAAAATAGAGCCTAGCCTAGCCCAACGACACCACGCAGCAGATTGACGCAGTATGCACCGACAACCGAGCTACTGCACAGCAATATCAACAACACCGTCCTACTCCAAAGAATAGGCCAGAACCCCCCATGAACAGCCACGGATGGTGGCCACCTGCTCGGCAAACCGGCTTTGTGCGTCTCGAATAAAATGCTGTATGCGAACGAAGCCAAGGCACAGGACATTGTCTCCCGGGATGCCCCGTGTAGTACACACCAATACGCCCAATACAGCAGACCAGAGCCGCAAGCGTGACATTTCACCTGCATACGGACTTACAGTAGTTCTCCAGCCGGTGCCAGGACTATCAGTAGCGAGCGACTACCTGGACGACACGGCCAAGACATACGGGGCCCTCTGCCCGCTCCGTCTCCTCACTCGCGCTTGGCGTGACCCCGTCCGTCGAAGTCCATACCCGGTTCAAACACGATCGCCGCCGCTAAGGGAGCACCACCGACGTCATTCTGTGTGCCGAAGACACGCAGGGCCTTCACCCCCAATTTCCTGGCCCATTTGTTCCGTGTCGTGGTCTCGGACCGAGTACACGGTGGGTCGCCCGCTCTAAGTTGCGACTGACCACTCACGTGGACGGCTCTCGTTACACTACCTGACAGTTTCAGGTGACTAGGATTTTAGTTAAGGCCTACAGTAGGTACGCCAACAATGGTGGCAAAGTAATAGCTAGCACTGAATGTCATCAGCCGTGGCCTAACGTAGGTAGCTGAAATCTGTTATTTCCTGTCCTGGAAGCTGCACTGTAGACAGTTAACCACGAATGGTAAGATGGACTTTTATGGCGTTCGGGCACTTAATAATAATGCAAACCTCACCTGAATCTTGTGTGCTTCATCCTGCGGATGGTCGTTTTCTATTCAAATTTAAATCCTTACACTTAGACTAGTGCGATGACAATTTCGAATCCAACTCGCTGCTTAAGATATTCTTTAGGAGTCGAGAGGGCGTATCTTGGATACATCGCTCGTGGGCTCTATCAATTTTTCAGTGGCGCGTAAATTATGTGCGACCTGTTGCTGTCGGAACTATCCACCTGACTCTGGATCAAAATAGCGGTAGGTAATGAAAAACGGTGGCTCTCCAGACACCAACTGGTGGTGGCTTTCTATGAACTGAAACACAAGCGCTTAAACCGAGACGGTAGAAGTGAGACACTAACCTAAGCTAACCTAACCGACCTAGTCTCACAGCCTTACTTTCGTCAAACAACAGATGACCAACCACACGAGCTTTCGCCTAACGCCTGCGATATCGACCGTTGGCCTCGTTGGCTTAGTAGGATCCCTACAATACTGCTTAGGGTCGTAAGATTTATAATCTTCTCTGCACAGCTTTGGCTAAGCAAATGCTCTACCCGTGGATGGCAGAACCAATCACAGCATCGTGAAATTTGCGTTTACGCACGTACTAAAACACTCAACTCGAAATTACTAGTCTAGGTAGACACACGCAACAAAGCCGCAGCAGGTCTGATAGTATCCCTATTATTCGTATCGACGTGCTAAAGAGTCGAGGCAAAGCTCGAGACTCAAATTTGCGTGCGCCCAAGCAATCCAAATCTCAGCCAGCCGCGTGAGCAAACAAATATCCATATACAGCGTAAGAAATGCAAAAAGCCCGGGTATCAAATGCAATAATTCCATAAGCCCTCTCCTTCCCTTTTACCAAAAGCCACCACCCTGTAGAATGGTCATATCATTGTTTGGTGATGCCTCATGCGTTCTTGTCTCGCTAAGCTCAGCCCGGTTCTTGTCTATTTCCGCGTCTACGTCCCAAACGGCCAGAAATTGATTCAGATTACCCAGAACGGCAGCAACATCATCGGTTCCTTGAGTATCATGCTGCCATGGTGATTGGGGCGTCTCTTCAACCTCACCAAACCTCAATTCATGCACGTCATCCTTACTAGCTTGAACGACACTGTCTATATGGTTTGATAATGGTGCATCTGCCTCTCGAAACGCATTTGCCATCGCCTCAACTGAAGGACTCTCAGGTTTCTGCTGCGACGAGCTGGGTAATAAGCGTTGATGATATCGGAGCGTTGGTGTTCCATGAACACTAAGGCGGCGATTCATTACATCGAAATGGTTTCGATACTTTCCGTCGACAATCTCTTCTTCAAGATCAACTAATGTAGCGGGCGGGGGAGATGCCGCTCTCGATTTAGCAGGAAGCTGATTGCTGTCATCCTCTTGCTCATGAGGTAAAACGGCAAATGATACTCGCCTGGTTGATCTTGTACTTGTCCGCATGCTCATGTGTTTCGCTTTGCTAAGGATGCTTCGACATGCAGAGCTGCTAGGAGGGCAAAGTGACCGCTGAGGTGAAGAGAAGTTGAAGTTTGAAAAAGATCGAATCGATACTTCGCCGTCTGGTGTTGATTGCCGGTCAATCTGAGGAACAGGAGTGTAAGGGAACCCTCGTGTATGAGTGTCAGCTTCACTCTCCTTAGCAATACTCGACCCGAGATACTGAGGTTCACCAAGCAATTGGGCTGGATTGATCGTATTAGGCGGCATAGGTAGTGGAGAGGCGAGATCCATGTGTTCTTGATGTTCTACTAGCACTGGGCCTGAGGGTGTTCCGGGTAATCCGAGGGTCATGACCGCGGTTGCTTTCATACCCACGGCGCCTTCCAAACCGAGTATGATGATCGGTTTGGCAGCCTCCTGGACCCAGGGGCTTTGTTGCGAGGGACGGATTGCGGGAGAAAATTCTGTCGATACTGGAGAATCGAGCTGCTTGGTGATAGGCTGTGCTATAAATTCTCCAGTTTCATCATCACCTTCCTCTGTGCAGTCATTACCAGATTGGCAAATTTCTTTAGCAGTACACAGGGGTGCCCAGGGACTTTGATGTTCAAGTAGAGGGGCTTGATGCCCGATGATAACTCGAGGTAGGCCCTCATTATCTTGGCCTAAAGTAGCCTCGACATCAATATCTGAACCTCTTGGTCCTTCCTGTGGGCTTTGACTGGTGGGGTTATCATAGATCATCAGCTCGACGTCCACTGGTGCCGCTTGGACTCTCATAGGTATAGCGCACTCCTCAGTATCGTTTCCGTTATCTTGAATAGTGATATCATGCCATTTGAGTCCTTGACTAGCATTGGCAATGTTGGTAGCCGAGATTGCATAGTGTTGAAGGAGAGACGAGCCTTCAAAAGAATAAAAATCCGGGTTTTGCTGAACAAGTTCGATGTCTCTCGGCTTTTCCATATCCATTGGGTCGCCTATGAGAGTAACGCCCTCGTCGACAAAAGGCTCAGGGCTGATACTCCTAGCCTCCTTGACTTCGAGAATGGTCGGCGGTATATTATTGAGAATGTTAATCCGAGAAGCGTGCTGGCTTGATGTTATATCGCCTAGTTGACGGCCTATATCGTCTCTTGCAGCATTGGTCGTAGCTGCACTTGGATCTATGATACCACAACTCAGGATCATGTCTATGCGAGGTTGGAGCGCGCTGCTGTCTGTTTTAAGGGCCGAAACTAGATCAGACTGATTGGTAATTTCAATAGAACCAGAAGTGTCGTTCGGTCTCTTCGCATGCTGAACATCCCTAGAAGACGAACGGTCGCGTCCGGCGTTTAAGTTAGGCTCATGAGTATCAGAGCTGCATGGCATAATGAGCGCATCGCCATGTCTAGGTGATACAGGCGCTTCATATTTCGTGTCTTGTGAGGGGGGATCGGTGGTCATTACGCTGGATACAACTGGGGGCGTAGCTTGCTTTAGCTGTCGAGCTCGATAGCAGAAACTTTCATCGGCATAATTCTCAAAATCGTTGGATCTTTCGGGTTCTCCATTATTACGAGACGTTTGTCTCGGAGAATGACATCGGCCCTCATCTTCAAGAGCCTCTTCATATTCGGCTTCCGTCCTATTCTCATATCCAATGTTATCCGCTTCCAATTCCTCTTCTTCCCTACCAGATATAATTGGCTCACAAGACGTTCGGGTATCTCTAGTAGGCATGACCGAAAGAACCGGTTGTCCATGTGCTTTGTGCGAAGCTGCCGGCTGGTACTCAATAATTTTCTTAGCTTCACTAGGTCCTCGCTCAGGACTTGAGGATGGCGTCGTCATTTCAAAACTACGATTGGCTGGTCTTTTCGCGATTACAGGATTTCTGTTGCTCTTGGCTCTTAGTTGGGTTGTGGGTGTTGGAGTCGAAGCATATGTTGCTTCGGTATTCTGGGAAGCAGGGAGCCTTCGTCTTTTTACCGGCCCTCTCTTCAACCACTCTCTACCTGCTGGACGTTTCCGGGCAGACTCGGCTTCGCGGCCTGCGGTATCAAGGCCTGGCGCCCAGAATTTGTCTTTCTCCAGAAAACCTCTGTGTACGCTCTCAGCCCATAGCTCTATCCGAGAGCGTCTGTCGCAGTGTGATGGGCTGTTGAAGAATTGAAGATCTTGGTGGCTTTGAGGGCTTGGCAGGTGACATTCCAGAGAATCGTCCACAGCTTGAACCGTGCCATCTCCCTGTCTCGATACTCTGTCAACTAATATGTCGGTCTCGTAATGGGCTTCCGGCGAGGCAACTGATGAGCGAGATTGGCGGTCGAGGCGTTGTACACGTTGTGAAGGCAGATTCGGAAGCCAAGGGTTCTGCCACCCTGAAGACTTATCGAAGGGGCCGCGGAGAGAAGCGGAAAAAATGCGAAGTGGTCTACCTTGCAAATATCGACGACCTTGCTCTTCGTATCGGAGTCTCCTAGCGACCTTACTTGCTTCATCGTTCTCGTCGTCAGACCCGAGACAGATGATATCGTCCGGGTGTAAAGGTGACGGTCCCTCGCAGTAAAGCGGTTCGTCGCCCATATAGGCCAGCCCGATGTCGTGGGTGTATCGGTCCATAATGATGCCTAGCTTTACAGGCCTCTTCGATCGTCTTGCTTCGGCTGCTATCTATATGCCCCAAGGCAGGATCAACACCTCGAGACGGGCGACGCCAGATGAAATATCATGCAGTTGTAGTGCACTTTGACCGTAGTATAGGTAAGTAAGATGGGGTAGGTAGAGGCAGTGAGGGGTTCGGCATAACAAAAGAGGTTGTCGTCTGTCTGGTCCCTGTCCTTATTGAACCAAGACTTGATTAAGTTTCTGTACCATTGCTTCCTAGGCATGCGGTATGCCGGACTGGTTGCTGGGTTATAACGCTTGCTCCACTTTGTTTCCATAGCTGATCCCAGCTGGAAAGGACGAAAGACGCGACGGACGCGTTAATTGAAAAAGTGTGGCTTAGCTGGCATCGGGCCAGTGCAGCTGAGGGGCAGTTGGGTATTGTGGCTTAGTAACTGAATGGGTGGCTCTCGATCTAGCCTACATAGGTCAAGCCTTGATTAAGGTGCTCTGGTGGGGGAAAGCCACGAGGGACGTGGTTGCCCGAGAAACCAGCAGACCAATGTTTCAAACAATGGGGCTACTTCGCGTTCAGGTAAGAAGTACCTTTGTAGACTCCCACCTACTTGTGATGCAATACATGCAGCAACTGTAGGGCTGCTCCAACCCTAAAGACGCGTTAATCGCCGGTTTATTTTTTGTTCGCCGAAACAATCAGGGTTGAGATGATCAAAGGAAACCTTTATGACATTTTATGTTTAATCGATACTTTACTTAGGTAAACAGCCCTTGTTAAACTTACCTGCCTGGGTCCAATTACGCCGAACGCACCCCCACATTCTCATACTCGTAAACATTGCGACACGGTCTCCCATACTCAACTTCGATATCGTTACCCTTCAACATTATCATACCTCTCGGGCGCCGACTTTCCTCTCCCGCGTCGATGGACGATCTGCAAAAATTCTAGACGACGACCAACTGGATCTAGCCGCGACCAGCCCACTCTAGACATAATGGCGCATCACGCCTGGCTAGATTCATTGTCGGAGGATTGGGTGTCGCAACCAAGGTCAGACACATCGCAAGCACAACTCCCAACCCCCCCGAGCCCTTCCATCTCCGTCATGCCCGAGAACGCCCGGGACCGCGCCAGTCGCATCCCGCGATTCAACGCGGCAAATGCTGCAGCGAAGCGACCGCAGCACCAACTCCCTCACAGCAGTCCCAGTGTCCTTAGCGAGCGGAATCCGAATGACATCAACATTAGGGCTACGCAGCTTGGCCCCTCAAAGCTCTCCGAGGAGACCAAGGCGGCCTTTCGCGGGCACCACCTAAGCCGGTCCGCATCTGCCTCCACGGCTGGCTCTGTCATCCATAACTCTGTTCTGGATGCCAAGTCACATAGCGCATCACCACCAAAGGACCGAGAGAACATACCAGAGTGGAAAAGGCGGTTAATATATGGGGAACTGGACTATGGTGAATCCAAAGATCTTTTCAGTTCAGCAGCGACTGGATTAGAGAATATTTTCCGACCTCCACAAACATCAGACGTATACGATGCTGTGCCCATTGAAAACGAGGGCCAGACTATAAATGAAACCACCTTGCCTTCGAGCCCGCCACCCTACTCGCGTAACTATCGAGGATGCATTGACGACAAAGACGATACTTTCGAGCAAAGCAGTTACGACTCGTCTATTCAACACAATATAAGTCTCCCTAAACCAATTTTTTTTCGATCGACCGAGCACGGGAGGGCCAATAGTAAGAGCGATGATGAGGCTCCGACAGAAGATCAGGACTGCGATGAACCAGAAACGAAACTGGATGATGGATTTGACTACTCGGCAATGTCCCTTCGCAGAAAACAAATACTGGACGAATCGCGGAAAACTAGTGGCCAAAGTGATACCAGGAACGAGGACTTTAGCTCCATATTCATTGCCCGTCATAGTTCGGAGGGAGGGGGGGTCTTTTTCTCACCTATGGAACTTCCGACGCACCAACTCCGAAAGAAACTCGAAATTTTACGGAGGAACCAAATGATACTGGACTCTGAGCCAGATCTGAATTCGGGAAAGGCGATTGATGGTAGTGATCGGACTAGAGACATTGAAAATACCCAAGACTTTGCCAAAAATGGTGGCTTCTTGAATCTGCAAAGGGGTGGGCTGTCGACTGAAGGATCGTTCAGGCGGCGCCCATTAAGCCCTCCTCTCAATATGGACACCTCGGATATGCTCCCGGAGTCTTCAATCCAAGCTAGTACCCCAAAACAATTCCCTACTGTGAGGACAGAGAGATTTGTATCGGCAGGCGACAAACAGCCGTTAGCATCGCCACCGAGCCCATCCTTACCTCGCGCTCCTCACCCAAGCCCGGAGAAACGACTACGACCCGCCCCGGTTAAGACTTCAAGTCCATTAAAATTATTTGGACCCTATGACACTTTCACCAATCAAACTCTCCTTCGGCGGATCAGTCAATTTGAGGACCAGCAGAGCAACAACAGCTTTTCGGGTTCCATAAATGAAACTACCACACCAGCACCAATGATATACACTGCATTCGAATCCCACGATAAACCCGCCGGCTCCTCAGTTCCTGCGACAGGGATGGCCAGCCGTCCTGGGTCTACACACCTTGAAGCCTCTGATGTCGTTAACAAATTTGGTGCTGGTGAGCTAGACGAGTATGAGTTTGCGGGAGATGTGTCTATAGATTCCAGCATTCCCTTCCATTCGGAAGAGAAAGAGAATGTAACACCACCGCGGAATCGAGCCCCTTCGGCTAATGCCTTTAAATTTGATATACACGAAGACATGTCGTCTGAGGCAGAGTCTCTGGTTGTCAGAAGGCATCGCCAGAAGGTGAATCGCTCTGTATCCGCTGCTCGTCACATTCACGTGTCGAGGTCATGGGATGGTTTGCGTTCAAGAATTTCAACAGCACCAATTTCACAACGGGATGGCTCAGAAGGGAAGAGACCACGAACGTCACCCTCAAAAGACCCCACACCGAAAAGGCGTAGGACTTTACACCGATCAGATATTGCATACGGCGTTGAAGATTGGCGCGCAGCTATAGAGATGGTACAATCCTCACATTATACCATGCAGTCCGCGATCACGCAGGATCACAAGCACACACGCCAGGCGGAAATGCAGAAACTCCTTGATCCAACTCTTCAAGGTGGACACCACGTTCTGCGACCTAGGTCCCCTACGCCAAATCAGAGAGCCTCGGAATTGCGTGATAGACCACCATTGGCTGAGTTTGGTTTCAACCCAGTTGCGGGGCCGGCAAAAGATCTTATGCTTGAAGATAAGACAGAAGATACTGGTGTCAATGGTTCGCGCAAGACCTCAATGAAGACGCAAGACTTCTTTGATGCGGCTGAGGAAGTTATGGCAATGATAAGGAACAAGGCGCGACCCATGGGTGGATTAACGAGCGTCGAAGAATCGGAAGCTGAGAGCTCGCACAGGCTTGCCCACAGCAACTCCACTATAACTGAAGATTCCTTTCAGGAGTCGACACAAGAGCCTTTTTCGCGGCCACCCAGCAGGGATGGGCGGCCTATCTCGAGGTTGCCGGTGCGACAAGAAGATCCAGAGCTTGTGAATCAGCTCAAAAAGTACGAGGAGCACTGCGATCTCGCTGATATGCTGAGTCAATCATTGCGATCTATGAAGAGCCTACAGATCGACGAGAGTCTAATTAGCACGGACCAGCACGATACGCCGAGTAGTCAACCGGGTCAAGTCTATGAGGATGGTGATATCGTCAGCGACATCCCCAATGTCAGAATCTCTCGCAACCCCGAGCATCTAGAAGGAAACAACGACTCTACCGAAATCCCATCTCATAAGAGTCAGTCTTCTTGCGGCTCAACTGGACGATCTGTTCCAACTGCGTCATCCCGAGGGTCAGATTCAAGACGTCTTATTGCGCCAGATGTGGTTGCTCAGCTCATTGGCAACCAAGTTGGCAACATGGTATATGATGATGTAAATAAGATGTGGCAGAAAGTGAAGACGCCGAGGCGATCCTTAAACATTCTTCCCTCTGAAGATAGCGAAGATGATCCCTTCGCTAGTATACCCGACTTAACAGTGGATACTGTCAAGGAAAAGAAGCATCTCGACTTAACCATCGGGAAAAGTCAGTCAAATTCTGGCGAACAACCGCAAGACGATAGTGTGTTAAGCTGTGTTTCATCCAAGCGGGGCACAACAGGAGAAGAATCATTCAATTACAAGAACCTTGCCAAGGAAGCCGAGCAAGCTCACGTTGAAATCGCCGTCGAAGACGATGAGGAAATCGACCATGAGATATCATTACACGAAGATCGGATACAAAGATCTTCTCCGTCCCGCCGGAGGAATCTCACAATCACATTCTCATCACCAATTGCTTCCATTATTCAAGATATTCCCAGGCAAGATTTCGATGACGGCAGTTGCTCAGAAGATTCTACTCTGGGTCACTCACTCGGTAGCATTGCCGCTGATTCGATAAAGGGAAGTAAACATGGAAGGATAGGGAGGTCTGTGAGTGCTATGACTGCTAGGTCGTCCTCTCGAAGCCGATCGCGAGGTGTTTCAAAAAATATCTCCTTGGAAGGACAGGCTTTTGTCCCGCGACCTGTGTCGCGCATCGACGAGCGAGATGAAGATGTGCCTGTCGAAGAGGACATTGAAAACAACAATCAACAGCATGTCAGTACGCACGAAGAGTCTGGAATGGTTACCTCGATGCTAGAGCCTGTCGGAAATCCTGAACTGAGCGTTGTGATGGCAACAACTGATCCGGGGAGAACCGCAACTATGTTTGGAACGCCCATCATTGGACAATACGTCGGCACATTGTCTTTGAGCCCCATGTCTGAATTTACAGTTCATCAAGTGGACAATTCTTGCGCTCTCGAAGTAAGCTACGTCGTAGGTGATCAATTCCTCATGACTGGCGATGGCTCCAAAAAGACCATGTCCAAAGCGGTCCGAACCCTCGTCGAGAAGATAACCGAAGTGGAACCTTTCGAACCTGACTGGGAGATGGTGCCCGAACTCGATCTTAGTAACAAACAGTTGGACACTCTCCACATGCTCGACGAGTTTTGCACAGCATTGGTCACCTTAGATGCCTCAAACAATAAGGTTTCCCACCTCAATGGTGTGCCTCAGAGTGTGCGCAACTTACGTATAACGCACAATGTTCTTTCCGAACTGACGGCGTGGAGGCAACTCATAAATCTTCAATACGTCGACGTATCCAACAACCAAATTACGAGTCTTTCAGCATTCAAAGACCTCGTTCATCTCCGAACCCTTCGCGCCGACAATAATCAGATTACTAGTTTAGACGGTATCAAATTTCACGATAGCCTGCAGGTATTGCGTGCTAGGGGCAATCTGATTACACATGTCGACTTCGATGGTACCAAAATGCAGCGTCTGACCGAGCTCGACTTGGAAAACAACCAAATCGTTGCTTTTGAGAACAGTGAACAGCTCAGTTCTCTCACTACACTCAACCTTCAACATAACAGTTTGACATCTTTCGCACCGTCCGAAGGCAACTCTTCGCTGTCTCTCAGGTTCCTAAAGCTGTCGAATAATGATCTACAGACGCTTGATATTGCCGCTCTCCCCTCCTTACGTCTTGTGCATGCCGACTGCAACAGCATCACCACAATTGTAGGTCTCTCTCGATGTCGCCGTCTCGATACCCTTTCGCTTCGCGAACAAAAAGGAAATAATATTCTCGACACTTCATTCCTCGACTCGGCATGTGAGGTCAGAAAATTATTCTTGTCAGGCAACCGACTCTCTGGTTTCAACCCTCGAGTAGACTTCCTCAATCTGCAGTATCTCGAATTGGCAAACTGTGGTCTTGAATCGCTAGCCCCAGATGTTGGGCAGTTGATGCCGAATCTGCGCATGCTGAACATTAACTTCAACGCGATCGACGACCTTCGGCCTTTGCACTATATCCCGAGGCTGAAGAAGCTTCTTGCGGCTGGTAATCGACTGTCCGACGCCGGGAAAATCTCGAGTGCGCTCGCCGAGTTTCTGCACCTGTCGCGACTTGACCTCAGGAACAACAGTGCGACACTAGGATTCTACGCGCCGGTGCAAACTCTCGTCTCTGTTGAGGACGATGGAAAGAAAGCCGAGTTCGACCCATTCACACTGCCGGATGTGGATATCGAGCGCCAGGAGCAGTTCGCAAGTCGTCTTGACATGGGTACAAGGATCCGCAAACGTGTGTACGATATGGTCGTCCTCAAAAACTGTAAACAACTTAAGATGTTGGATGGTTTGCCCGTTTCAAAAGACATTGCCTCAATAAAGGATGATATATGGAAAGCACTCATGGAAACCAGTATCGTCGAAAAAATGGAGAAAGTAGAAGGAGATACGTCTGAGCAGTAGGGCTGCGAAGATAGCTTTGGCTGAATCGAGACTCCAAGTCTGAAACTGGGGCCAGACCCCAGAGATGAACTCTAATGTGTGTATGATAGTTGGGCTGGTTACAAAATGGCGTGGCGTCCGGGTGCAATTTTCAAGTCTGGTCTTGTATTTTGTGTTTCTATTAGGGCAATAGAGTTGCTGGCTCGGCATCTGGGTTTCACGGATGTGTATGATACACGGTGTTAAGGGACGGTTAGAGGAAACGGCATGGTATGCATATGTGGAATGGCGGACATTCCGTGACTACGTTAAGCAGATGAAAATTCAACGTCATAATTTATGACATTTTTGCTCATAACCATGTGATCCAAGTGCGCTTTAACCAATCAATGAAGAATTCTGAAATCAACATCATTATCATTGGCATCGTATCTATCGAAATTAATAGCTCTTCGAGATCACACCAAAGGAAGTGACGTCTCTCCCGGCTAGTCCGCAATTCTCCAACCTGACGAAATATGTGACGGAAACACATCTCATCGCAGAGTTACCATCAATCCTCCACTATACGCTAAGATAATCCTACATAGCAGAGAACATTACACTATATCTAACGCCATCACTTCTAAGCCGCTCAATGAGACGGCTAATTGGTTACACCTAGACACCCAACCATACGAGGAAAGAGCCACTTGTAATGACGATATATGCATAGAGGGAAGCCCATCAGATTTAACCCCGTCTTCAGATGCAGATCAGTTCAAGTATCCCGCCGTGCAACGTATAGATAACTCAGGCTATGAGACGTTTATGGGACATTTACACGAGCCATCGTACTATGACATACGAGCTGACGAGGAACTCGAGGAGTTTAGAGGTACGTCGGAATCAATAGAGAAGAAAGTGCACCCCGAGATAGTTGATGCTCCTACTACTATGAAACAGTAGGAATGTTTATCACAACGCTGACTATTTTTGTGGAATTCGGTAAGATCGCATCTCTATTAAACATCAGTATTCATTAGTTCGACCTTATATTCAATACTTAGTCCTATTCGTGTGTGTAAGGAACACGCGCATCTGCCTAGATTCCGGGTCTCGAAAGACTCCCTATGAGTTTCAAAGCAGGTCGGAGCAGAGTATTATCTTGTCGCATATTACTGTGCTTTGGCATGGTTCTGATGGTCAGAGAGACAGAATTAATGTAATTAATCTATTCCGAAATGAAGCCATGTATTATTGCCATCTTCTTTGTATGACATCGTATGTGCTGCCAAAAGATGGCCCCCCAGCCGTTTGTCCGTATCAATGTAAGAGCTTATGAATATAGCTCCCAGTTTCTCCATAAACAGGTAAGATTACTGAATATCCGATCGTCTCAAACAAATTGAACATGTCATAAATGGACACGACGCTAGATATGTGTAGAAGTCAGCGTGATTATCCCGTGACGGAAAACACGACGACGCGTTCCCCAGAGAAGATTAGCATGGCCCCTGCACTAAGGATGACACATGTAATCAAAGAGAAGCAACCAATATTTTTCTTCTTTTTTCCCTTCCTTTCCTTTTTTATTCATTATTGACAGAAGCCTGCTCTGCGGTATCTGAGGTATGTCTATTGGAAAAGGTGAACTTCGTAGGAAATATAGACAATTCTAACTTACATGCAAAGTCAAGGGCCAGATAAAAACAACGACCACAGGATACCGATAACCTTAGTTAGTAACTGAGTCGTGTCCTAGTTGATCAAGTCGACTTTTGGAACCAACCAATCGTTTTATGAACATCTTTTATGAACTGTGAAAAGAAGGAGTCTATTCCGACTTTACTTGAATGCTCTATGCGGATCCGCTGTGCGATTAGGTAATAGACTTTACCTAGGTAATTGCATATATCTTGCATAGCAATGTAACGCCACATGTCAATCTACATCAACTCTTCCCCAGCCACACTCAATCCCGAAATAGCTGCTGTGGCTCAAGGCAACTACGTTTCCCCCTGCACTAGGTACTAAGCTTGGTCGAGCTCATCATCAATCCGTTCCCATCCTCATAAACTGCTCATCTCTGGGAGCCCAGCGCCATCAATATGGCTCCATCAAAGCAGAGCATGTTCCGCTCGGCGGACATGAGCATGGTACAGCTATATATTTCCAACGAAATAGGGAGGGAATGTGTTGCGGCGTTGGGAGAACTTGGACTGGTCCAGTTCCGAGATGTAGGCACCCACTACCACCACCCCTTGGGCCTTCAACCGTCGAGTCTGCTATCCGCCTCTGAGCTGCTACATCTGTTAACACCAACTAGCTCAACAGTGATGTCAGTGCCTTCCAACGAACCTTCACTCAAGAGATCCGACGCCTTGATAATGTCGAACGACAGCTTCGTAAGTATAGACACGGTCGCGGTCGCGATCGAATCACGCTCACGGACGAAGCTCGACTGACAGCACAGGCTACTTCCATGCTCAGATGGAAAAGGCGAGCATCCCCCTGCGGAAGCTCGACCTCGACGCTGAAACCCTCGCTCCACCTACCACCTCCGAGATCGACGAGCTAGCCGAACGCAGTCAAGGCCTTGAGCAACGTATCGCGCAACTTAACGACAGCTACGAGACGTTGAAGAAACGAGAGGTTGAGTTGACTGAATGGCGGTGGGTTCTTCGCGAGGCTGGAGGCTTTTTCGACCGCGCTCACGGTAACGTCGACGAAATACGAGTATCGACCGAGGACGACGATGCTCCATTGCTCCGAGACGTTGAGCAGCACCAGGCCGGTGATGTCGATCGCTCGTTCTCCGGCATGAACATTGGCTTCGTAGCAGGTGTCATTAACCGCGAGCGGGTCGCCGCTTTTGAGCGTATCCTCTGGCGCACCCTACGAGGCAACCTCTACATGAACCAGTCTGAGATTCCTGAGCCCCTGATCGACCCCACCAACAATGAGGCGATCCGCAAGAATGTCTTTGTCATCTTCGCTCATGGCAAGGAGATATTAGCCAAGATTCGCAAGATTTCAGAGTCTATGGGAGCAGAGGTCTACAATGTTGATGAAAACGCAGATCTGCGCCGTGATCAGATGCACGAAGTTAACGCCCGCCTCAATGACATACAGAACGTGCTGCAAAACACACAACAGACACTCGAGGCCGAGTTGACACAAATTGGTCAGTCTCTAGCAGCTTGGATAGTTCTAGTCACAAAGGAAAAGGCCACATATAAGACTTTGAATCTTTTCTCTTTCGATCGGCAACGACGAACTCTCATCGCAGAGGCCTGGTGCCCTACGACTGATTTGCCTCGCATTCGTTCGACTCTGCAGGATGTCACTAACAGGGCGGGTTTGTCCGTCCCATCTATTATCAACGAGATTAGGACAAGCAAAACTCCGCCCACATACCTTAGGACTAACAAGTTTACCGAAGCCTTTCAAACTATCATCAATGCTTATGGCACCCCCACCTATCAAGAAGTCAATCCCGCACTGCCTGCTATCGTCACTTTCCCCTTCCTCTTCGCTGTCATGTTTGGTGATTTCGGCCACGCAGTTATCATGCTTATGGCTGCTCTTGCCATGATATACTGGGAGAGACCTTTGAAGAAGGTTTCCTTCGAGCTGTTTGCAATGATTTATTACGGTCGTTACATAGCTCTGGTCATGGCCACGTTCTCGTTGTTCACTGGTCTTATCTACAACGACGTCTTCTCCAAGTCCCTAACACTCTTTGATAGTGCCTGGGAATGGGATGTTCCCGATGGATGGAAGCAGGGTCAACCCCTTACCGCGAAGCTCAAGGGTGACTACCGATACCCTTTCGGTCTCGACTGGATGTGGCATGGCACCGACAACGACCTCTTGTTCACCAACAGCTACAAGATGAAGATGTCTATCATCCTAGGTTGGGCGCACATGACTTACTCGCTTTGCCTCGCGTACGTCAACGCGAAACACTTCAAGAGGCCTATCGATATCTGGGGCAACTTCGTTCCGGGCATGATCTTCTTCCAGTCCATCTTTGGGTACTTGGTCGTTTGTATCATCTATAAATGGTCTGTGGACTGGTACGCTGTAGGCCGATCACCGCCGGGTTTGTTGAACATGCTGATCTACATGTTCCTTCAACCTGGTACTATTGACGAGGAACTGTACAGTGGCCAGGCCAAGGTGCAGGTTACTTTACTCCTACTTGCATTCATCCAGGTTCCGATTTTACTATTCTTGAAGCCGTTTTACCTACGTTGGGAGCACAACAAAGCTCGCGCTAAGGGCTACCGTGGCATAGGCGAACACTCTAGGGTCTCGGCGCTTGATGATGACGAGGATGGACATGCTGCCGGCAACGGAAACGGACGCTTTAGTGTTGATACTGAGGATGGCGAAGGTGTCGCTATGATCGCACACGGTGGTGGAGACGATGAGGAAGAACACGAGGAATTCGAATTCAGCGAAGTCATGATTCACCAGGTCATTCACACCATTGGTAAGTCTTAGTGTCCCTCTTAGCATTTCACTCATTACTAACGCTGTGATAGAATTTTGTCTAAACTGCGTTTCGCATACCGCGTCGTACCTACGTCTCTGGGCTTTATCTTTGGCCCATCAGCAGCTTAGCAGTGTTCTTTGGGACATGACTCTCGGCCCCAGTCTCACTCGGACCGGTGTTCTTGGTGTTTTCATGATTGTCGTGGCTTTTGGCCTGTGGTTCTGCCTTACGTGTGCTATTCTGATTGCCATGGAAGGCTGTAGCGCTATGGTAAGCTCTCAGGTTCTCCGAGCCCAAGGATTCGATGCTAACGGCAGTAGTTACATTCTTTACGTCTTCAATGGGTCGAAGCGCAGTCAAAGTACGCCGAGTTCTCCGGCCACATGTTCACTCCCTTTTCTTTTACTACTATGTTGGAGGAGGACGAAGGGTTAGCTGAGTTTACAGGTTAATGGTTGTAGACATAGGGGTTATGTATGAATAGAACTGTATGCGGCGTTGTAGCTATAGAATGCATCGTAGTGCTCCTACTACTATCCAGCCAACCACGTGTTTTCCGCGTGCATAGATGACGTTTGTTGGCAACGCCTATGCATACTACATTATACCCGCCAAGGCTGTGAGGGTCCTGAGCGGTGCTGGACAGTCCACATCCGAATTGGTAAGGGCCGCTATGTCATAGGTAGGTAGGTAGGCAAGGCAAGGCAGCACCTACTCAGTGCTCCAAGTCAGATTAGGACCGAGGTCGTCACATGTTATGTATGCTGTGTCAGTGACAGCCTTCCAACTATTACACCGTGACTACTTGTACAATACACCACACCCCTGTCGGCGTGAACTCTGCCTCGGACGGTCTTGAAGTGAAAGAAAACACAGTACAAAGTACAAATCGCACAGACCGGGATATGGCTCCATCGAGGCTCCACTATGGGCCGGAGACTTCTGAATACCTGCACTACGTAAGCTTCAGGGGTACTGCAACAGTGCAGTATCCGCGTATCTTGCTCGAGGTAATCCAGGGTTCTGCCAAGGGGCTGTCATGTCTTGCCTTTTTTTCTACTCTATCCTGTACCCGGGGATAGTGGCGGCCAATCAATGGAGAGAAAGTGTGGGCACATACGTATAATAAGTATCATGTAAAGTACCTACACCCCTCCTCATGCACATACCTTACCTTATGTCTACGCATGCTTCTACAAATCATAATAAACTTTTAAAAGACGAAAATACAGCATCGTCTACAAATTGTTCTGGATTCCAATGATCTTCTAAATTCCAGTCAATCCTTAGACCACTTTGGTTAGTTAGAACGAGTCCCTACCGGCTGTTTACTGTTAGTTCGTACGATTCGCCAGGTATCTGGATACATACCAGTATACTTAGTGCTATCGATATCCTGCGGGCACACTGACGCTGTGTGACAGGGACATAGGTAGTACATACCTACTCACATACTTTACATTCACGCACATAACGCACCCACACCTAATCTCCTCATCCTCGTCATTCCCAACACCATCGCAACCTACCGGTCTCTACGCACGGTTGTTCGAACTCTCGAAGCGCTGCTTGTCGTGACCAGGCGCGCGGCATGCCGGCCCATCCGAACTTCAAGCTCAATTGCCATGTGTCGCTCCGGCGCTGAATGTGCAAGTCAACGCTATAGCTTACATAGGTTCTGCGTTCTGCCCATTGCATTGCGTCACGCCATGTCAATAGAGTTCGTGCAATAAAAGCATCGACACTCATCCCGTCCCGTCCCGCGTGCCGTCCGTCTAGACACGTGTCGCACCCCCCGGCATGCTTCACCTTCGCTTCCACAGACGGACGCCGTCTAATCCCACGTCTCCCGTGGTCGACCGCTCGTCGTGGGACACCACCGCCCTCCAGCCCGCACACCTCGTGCCTGTCGACGGCGTCCCGGCTCCTGATGTGCGACCGCGTTCCTCTACATCGGTTCCCTTTGCGCAGGCCCACAACCAGCCTCCCTCGCAGCCTCTGCGAGACCAGAACCCTCCCGTGCTGCCGCCCATCACGCGGGTGGTCTCTGCCGACTCTATCCTGTCCGAGCATAGCCAGCACTCGTCGGATCAGAAACCCGGCGATCAGAGGCCGACCGAAGACGTGAAGTCGCGCGATGAGTGGAAGCCACTCCCTCGGTCCCCTTACAATGATCAATCCAGGTTCATTGGCGGGCTGGCCTTGGAGAACTATCGTCGAGAACAGGCTACCTTGGTTCAGCCTACGCAGCAGCGAGGAACCTCCAACGCGCCGCCGATAGTTTCGCCCTCGCCCTCCATCTCACCCCCTGGCGTCAGCGCGCCGATTCCTACTTTCAGCAATAAACCTCAACCCTCTCCACCCCCCGCGGCCAAAGCCACCAGGGTTGCCTCATCTTTCGTTAGCCCGACCGATTTACAGAATGCTCCGCCGACAGGAAAACGGCCGCCAGGGGCTAGGATGACGTCCGATCTGCTGGTGACCGCAAACCCTCCTGCTGCGCGGGATCCAGCAAAAGCCAAAAAGGGCTTGCCGTTTCTTAAAAATCCAATGTCTACGCTGCTCGCAAGGAGAAAGACAAGCCAAAGCATACCGGATCTTACACTGGACACAAGAGAGCCTACCTATGACCCTCGAATACGAGGCACCCGAGTGCATGATTTTAGCAATCCAAGGCCATGGAAACCCGTGGTTCAACCTAGCACTGTAGTTAACGAGCCTGTAAATCCTACAGACGGTCAAGCTCCACATTCACAATACACAGCGCCCGCTATACCGCCGTCTAGGGCGCCACCAGTTCCTCCTAAGGATGAGCACATCAGGACGAGTCGAACTTCGTCCTCTCACTCTAAGGGCCACTCTATGGGTGCAACGTTGAGTCAGAGATCTCGCAATTCCTCGGGAGCCCAGCTCGGCGGAACACAGGCAGAAGAAAACGCTCAGCGACGAAGCATCCCAAGCGCTCTGTCTAGAGCTTCAATATCCCGCAAGACATCCGCGACGTCTGTAAAAAGCTCTTTCTCCGCTATCCCGAGGCATATGAAGAGCACTTCGTCTCGCTTCAGTTTCGATATGATTGGAGCCGCAGAACAAGAAAAATTGTTAGAGGAAAGGCACCGACAACGTCAACAGGACAAAGCCTCGGGCTTGTCTAGTGATTGGCGGGATTCGCGCTTTGATGAGTTTGATGACGCATCATTCGATTATGACGCCATGGATTATGATGATGATTTGGAAGAGCGAATTCCTGGTGTCAACGCCGACTTGGATGATTATGAGGAAGACATTGAGGCAGCAAATGACCCGGATAACGATCAGGATAATTTCGCAGGGTTCGTATTCCAGAGATCTGAGCCAGAGTCCTCATTAACAAGCCCTTATGGTCCTGGGGTGCTTCCGACGCCGAGGGATACTAATGGAGACGTCATTGGATATGCCCAAACTGGTGATACCCCAAGATTTGAACAATTTCCACAGCCCTATTTAGAACCGTTTGCTGAGCCAATTTCGAGTCAACCGCACAACGATAACACGGCGGGCCTAGGGATTCAGGAGTTGGAAACTGTCATAGAATCCCCTGACTCGGTAGTTCCGCGGCCACTACAACCACAAGCTGAAAAGAGGACTCATCTCAGCAAGGACGATGAACTTTACTTCAACGATGGCCTGATTCATGACTTTGATGGGGAGGGAGATGGCTCGGCATTCGACGAGTCTATCTTCGACTTTAATGACACCGACCAATATGGGCGTCCAATCCCCCAAATGTTCGCTAACGCTTTGGCACAAAGAAACGCAGCTTTGGAGACGAAGAAGAGGGAGTCTGATATAACCTCGAGACACTCTGCTCAATCGGGCATATCACACTCTACTGCTCATACTTCATTAAGCGCCGACACGCACTCGAAGATGGCGAATCACCAGGATGAAGCAAATAACTCGCGTGTAGTTGGGCCTCAGGATGAAACAGATAACTCACGTATGGCCCAACCTCAGGCACCACAGCAAGCGCTCCCTGGGATGGGAGGCGACGCAGTCGCAGTGTACCAGGCAGCATTAGCGGCCGCTGCACACAAGGCTGCAGCTTCGGGGAAATTTCGTAGAGATTTCTCTCCCGAACCACCAAGGGACTTAACAGTCACCTCGCCTACAACATCAGGATCGTGTTATTCGCAACAAGATGTGTTTAATGAGGATGAATTAGCTGACTATGAGTTTGATGATGAGTTTTCAGCCGGGTTGGACGATTGTGAGCTGGACGATGATGCCATCATCGCTGAAGCCAACGCCAGTGCTTTAGCTAACGATTTTGATGGTTGGTATGGACAAGAATTCGGCTTCTATTCGGCCCCCATTCCGCAACCAAGCCATAGCCAAAGCTCACTTAGTGAGAAAAACCTATACCAGTATTCCCATGGTGGATATTTTGGCCCGAGTGGTGTCAATCGCACAACGTCGGGTCGTGTGGTTTCTCGCGAACCAAATCTGACGCCTATAACAGAACGCTCTGAGTACTCAAATAGGAATTCGCTGATGAGCATCGGCTGGCCTCCGGGATCCAGTACTGGTGCGCCAATACAAAGCCCTGGGCTCGCTCAACTTGCAATGATGGCAGAAGATCACGATATGTCGCTATCAGGGTTGTTAAAACTTCGCAACAAGGCATGGGGTGGATCCCAGGCCTCTCTTTCAAGCTCTCGTGATGGCTCCCCGTATGATCGAAATGGTGCTACTAGTCCATTGGGCCAGGAGCTTGGTGGTAGTAGTCTCGCTCCTGGTCGAAAGAACTCGACCTTTTCGATATACAGCCAGGATTCTACGGGGGCTGGAAGTGATACCGGTAGTCCTACTTTAACCATGGCTGTTCCGAGTGTGGCCACAAATTCGATTCCCTCCCTTGCGATGTCACCCAGCTCGGTAGCCTCTCCGGTTCCTGGGCCAGTCTTCTCCCTTATGCTTGGCTCTACAACATTCCCACCTTTGTCTGAAGTGGAGGAGCCAAGTTCTCCGGAGACCGCGAGCAAATCAGCACAGGCACCATACGATGGTGTTCCGCCAAAACAGCGATCAGGTATAGGGCATAGACGTAGGGGAAGCAGCGAAACTCGATGGGGTCTCGATCGACGACGTACGGGAGAGACCGATGACGTAGAGACGTCCGAACAACGAGAAGCTGCCGCTGGAGGGAGGGCATAAAAGTTTTATTTTCCAATTATTGAATTTCGATGAAGAAGTTAACTCTTTGCGATAATGAAGTTGACATGAATGGAGCGGCAAAGCAGGTTTTATCGGCATCTTCTACCATTTCAAAGCCACTTGGATATTTCCGGCGATACTACTATATATATAGCACAGGCATAAGGGTCACAAACCGGAGCGGGCATGCGGTTGGTTGGACGAGGGGTTTGCATTGGATGGCGGTATACTTTTGTGCTTATTGGTTGTACAGATGCGTTCACCTTGTTGGTGATGTTACCTAATGATAATTATACATTGATCCTACTTTCTTGGGTTTCTACTGTATTACCTCACGGCCTCGATGCTATTCATATATTCGCGAAGGAAGTCCGCTTTTGAGTGTGTTATCGCTGAGAGACGAGTACAATAGACGCCCAAGTCCAGAATAATACATTGCAAAGAGGCTTGCGAGAACCCGGATATCGTCTCTTGCGCCTTTTATTATTATGACCTTGTTGACTCACCTACTCTGATGCTATGTCTCATGTTCCTGAAGTGCCACGATTCGTAGCGGAAGACATCTGGTTCCGATTTCCAAGGCAACCCGATCCTGAGTCGTGCGAGATTTTCAACGCGTCTTAACATCTGGTAGGGATATGCGGGTGAAGTTACACCACCGCTCTGTACTAGGAGGTTGCAAAATTGATCCCAGTTATTCCCTGTTTCCCAACCGTTTTCCAACGAGTGAGCGCAAGATATTCTGATTCCTCTAGGGACTGCCGGCTTTTTTGAATATCATGCTCATGTTGAGTCATCCTTCAAGCCTGTATCCAGCTCTCGTGATAATGCATAAGAATGGCTTGACTTGTGTCAACTTGTTATTCATTGCCAATGTAGCAATTGCAAAGTAAACTGGCAGATCGCGACATGTCTAGAGCACATATATGTTATAATATGTCTAGATAAACCAATAAGATGGATTGAAGCTTACGGATGTTTTGCGAAAATGAGCTGCTGCCTTACGTAGTTAAATAGGCGGTGAATGGAGAATCAATGATTATTTACCACCTTCGCAAGCAAATTCCGAAAAGAGGCATGAAAGACAAAACGAGTTGACTAGGTAAAGCATATTTCTGTAGTTCATGGCGGCCTAAACTCGACGTCTGCGGCAAAGGCCGAGCTTGGCGGGATTTGGACGTTGATGAGTCATGCCGTTGTCCGCGGAAGTATGAGAGCCAATCCAACCCATTAGTAACATCTCTGTAGCTACTGTAAAGTGCCTATTGGGGACTCCAACTATACCAATTGGAGATACTAGCCATGTCAAAAAGAGGGCGTATGGCTTATACTAGCACATGCGTCATGACAAAGCGTATTTGATCGCATACCAACTTTCGTGGCCAACATCATTTTCGTGTTGTGCAGAGGGAAAGAATAAACCCGTAGGTCAAGTATATATAGAGCGAGGCCAATGGCGAAATGGTAAGGGTAAATGAGAGCAGCCGCATCATCGTCGTCTACAATTCACCTCATCATACTCTCACATCATCATAAATTGGCAGCTGAGCTAGGTCATCAAATCACGAACTAAACATGTCACGAAACGCATCCGCCAAGGCCTTGAAGGCTCTCTACCAGCGACGTAACCAGCCCGTCGTCTTTCCCAACGTCTGGGACGTCATCAGCGCGCGGGCGGTCGCCGAGATACAGACGAGCGAAGCCCTCGCAACCGCCAGCTTCGCGATAGCCCGCGCAGCGGGACTCAGTGACGAAGAGTTGACGCTAGACGTCAATCTGGCCGCTATTCGCAGCATAGCGAAGGTCGCGGCCGAGTTTAAGAAGCCGTTGACGGTCGATATTCAAGACGCATACGGCCCTAAGCTGGAGACGGCCATCCATCTTCTTCTAGACCTCGGTGTTGTCGGTGTTAATCTAGAGGACTGTGAGCTGGCGACGGGGAATCTGTATGACGTTGATGAGGCTGCGGCACGCATTGAGCGCGTCCTCAACGTCGCCAGGGAAAAGAGGCGTGCCCGACTTCGTCGTCAATGCGCGCTGTGACGCCCTGACAAAAGGATTAGACTTGGATGAGGTCTTGTCACGTGGAAAGCGGTATCTAGCAGCAGGCGTAACATTTGTCTTTGTATATTTAGCTCGCTGGAGTTAATAACTCTTTATTTTAAAAAGATTTTTGTTTTAAAAATATATTATAAAAATATATTTTAAAAATATTTATATATAAAAAATAAATATTAAATATATATTAATAAAATTTTTTATTTATGTTTTAAAATTATTTTTATATATATTATTTTATATATTTATAAAATAATTTTTATTTAATTTTTTATTTAAATTATAATATATTGAATTTTATAAATATAATAATAATATATTATTTTTTTTAAATAAATTTAAAATTATAATATATTATATTTATTATAAACTAATAAAAAGGGTGGCCAGTTCAATAAGCTAAACATAGAAAAAAGGAGGTATTAAGCTAGATATAAAGAGAAAAAAAGTCATAATTAATTTAAGTCATATAATCTTAAAAATAAGCTAGTAAGCCCTAGATCACTAGATTATAATAATAAGCTAGTAAACCTTAGATTATTAATAAAAATAAGTTTTTTTTTTTTTTATATATAATTTTATAATTTTTTTATATTTAATTATTTATTTAATTTAATCTTTTCATTATTAATTTTATTTTAGATTTTATTTTAATACTTATAAATATTTAAAACTAATTATTATATTTAATAATATTTAATATAATAATAAGAATATTAATAAACTTTTTTTATAAATTATTTATTATTAATTTTATTATTATTTATAAATTAAAAACTTTTATAAATATATATATAATTTATAATATTTTAATATTTTTTTAAATGAATTTTAAAATTTTAAAAATTAAAATATATTATAAATTTAAATAAACTAAAATTAATTAATATTTGAATTTAAAATTAAACATTTCTTTATATATATTAATTACAACAAAAATTATATTATATAAACTTTAATTTAAATTATAAATTAAAAAGTTATATATTTTTATTTTTAATTATTAATATAAATATAATAATCTATTTTAATAATTTATTATTAATAATATTTATTAATTTATATAATATAATTTTAAAATATTAAGAAATAAATTTTTTAATTAATATAATTAAAAGTTAAATTAAATTTCATATTATAATATATTTTAAAATTTAATATTTAATTTAAATTATATTTAATAAATATATATATTTATAAATATATAAATCTATGAAATTAAATTATAATTATAATATATATATTATATTTTAATATATAAAAAGATTTTTTTAATATAAAGATTTTAAAAGTTAAACTTTTAATTTTTTATTAAATTAATATATTAATATTTAATATTTTACATTTTAATTAATAAAATTTAATATAGTATAAATATTAATATAAAAAAATAAATAATAATTAATTTATAAAATAAGTTTATTACAATATATTATAGAAATATTTAATAAAATAATAAAATATGAATATATTTATAAATATTTATTTTAAAACATATATTATATTTAATATATTAAATTAATTAAATAAAATATAAAATTAAAATATAAATTTAAAGTTTTATAAAAATTTTAATAAATTATAAATATTAATATATTTAAATTATAAACTTTAATTATATTTAATTAATTATTATTAATTAAGAATATTATTATAATATAAATAAATAATAATAATTTAAATAATAAATTAAATAAAAAAGAATAATATTAAAATTAATATTTTTATTTAAATTAATTAAAATAATAATAATTATTATTTTATAAATAATTGTTTTTATAATATTTTATTTAATAAAATTAATATTAATTTAAACTTTAAATATATTAACTTTTAAATTAGTTAATAAAAATGAAAAACCAAAAAAACTAAAAGAAATTAAAAAAAAACAAGTTATTATTTTTATTATTATTTTTAAAATAAATTATTATAATTAATTTATTAAAAACTAAAGGTTTTAAGCTTATATTTTTTAGGTTATATAATACATTTATAAATACAAAAATATTTTTTATATAAATAAAACTTTATTTAAAATAATATAAATTAATAATTAAAAAAAATATTAAAAAATAATAATAGTTTTTAGTTTTTAATAAAAAAATATTTAAATAATTTTAATTAATATTAAAAAATTATTTAAAATATTTTATATTAAATAAAATTAAATAGAAATATTATTTAAAAATATTAAAAAAATAAAATATATTAAAGAATAATTTTATTATTTAAAATAGATTAAAAATATAAATTAAAAATAAATTTAAAACAATTAGTAAATATAATAATATAATTATTATAATTAAAAAAGATTCTTTTTAAAAAATATAGAATAAAAGTTTAAATAAATAAATAAAATCAAGAAATAATTATTTAAAAATATATTTTAAATTAAATATTTTAATTATAAAAAAAAATTAAATTATTATATTATTTTAAAAAGAATATTAAAAAAAGATTATTAAAAAAGATTTAAATAATAAACATTTAAAGAAATAAAAAAAATAAAGATTAATGAAAAAATAATATATTTTTAAAATAAAAATATAAAATTATTATTTTAAATTGAATAAGTAATTTTATATTTAATAAAATAAAATATTTAATTTATAAGAAATTAAAATATATATATATATATATATAAATATTATTTAAAAATTAAATAATTTTAAAAATAAATTATAATATTATAAGAATAATTAAAATTATATATAATATAATTTTAAAAGATAATTTAATTAAAAATAAAAGATTATTAATAATAATAAATTGATATTATTAATAAATTTAAATAGTTATAAAAAGTTTTTATAATTAAATTTAAAATATAATTTAAAAATAGATTCTATTTTAAAAAATAAAATTATAAATATAATTAATATTATTATAATATAAATTATAAATAATTTAAATAATTAATATTTAAAAATATTTAAAAAAATAAAAAATAAAAAGAATTATTTTAAATAAGTTTAAAAAAATAATAAAAGTTTTTTTTATAATTTAAATTATAAAAAATATAAAAAAATAATAAAATATTATTAATTAAAATTAAAATTAATATTATATATATTTTTTAATTAATTATTTAATTAATTATTAAAAATTATAAATATAATAAAATAATAATAAAAAAACTTTTCTTTTAATGTTTAAATATTTAAAATATTATAAAATTATATAAATATTATTAATATTTATAAAATAAATTATATATAATAAATTATTAAAATAAATAAAAATTTATAATATTTAAAATTAATAATAATTATATATAAAATTTTATTATAAAATATTATATAAATAATTATTAAAAATATAATTATTTTAATAAATAATTTATAAAAAATAAAAAAATAAAAAATTATATTTTATAATATGATTAAAAAATAATAATTAAAAAATATTTTTTATTTAAAAAGAATTAAATTAAAAAAATATTAAATTAAATATTTATTAAAATATTTTATATAAAAGAATTAAAAAATTAAAAATTAAAAATTAAAAAAAGTTTTTATTTTAAAAATAATAAATAATTAAAATTATTAAAATTTTATAATAAATTTAATATAATATAAAAAAATTTTAATTTAAAATTAAATTTAAATATTAAAAAAATATATATATAATTTTAATAAATTTTAAAATATAAATAAATATTATATTATTAAAAATATTATAATTAATAATTAATAATTTTATAATTTAATAAAAAATAAAAATAATTAAATAAAAATTAAATTAATAAAATTATAAAAAAAACTATTAAAAATATATTAAAAAATCTTATAAATTTTATAAATTATTTAAAAAAAAATTATTTTTTAAATATAATTTTATTACAGACCTCTTATATATTAAAAGATATATAAGACGTACGCTAGGGTTTTTAATTTGCAGGTAATAATAAGACTAACAGCAGGTGGTCTGTAAAGAAGGTTTGCTGGTACTCCTACCACTAATCTAGTCGTAATAGAATAGTAGTCGCTTATATAGAATAAGAACTAAGAGATTAATAGCGAAGGAACTCTCCTAAACGAGTGACTAAATATAGGAGAGTTATGAGATTATATAGATATAATAAACAAAAAGAAACGAGGGCTTACCGTGAGCCGGGTGAGCCAGCACGTGACCCCTCAGTGGCCCAGTGCGGGCCAGAGAAATACTGGCCCCTCCTTGTGGCTCCTCACCCGATCAGGCCACAGCTACTTCGTAATACTATCCTCCTTCTCCCTGTTGTCCTAACAATACGTATGTGTCTGCTCCTCCTTTCTTTTTACAATATCCCTCTGCTTCCCTTGGCTGATCGAAGATGTTAGGCCGTATTGAAAGACATAATAAGCCTAATAAAACCGAACAGCGGATTGCCTTAGCAAGCCTAATCGACCGAGTTGGCTTTAAAGTTATCCCCTGCTCCCGGTGCTTCGATCGATCGCTAAACTGCCAGATAATAGAAGAGGTTTCTCGGTGTAAGGAATATATCCGTGCAGGCCGCTCCTGCGATAGTCTGGGCGTACCCATAGATACTACTAACAATATTATCTCTAAGGACCGTCGCCTGGAGAAAAAAGAGCGTCTAGCTAAGGAATAACTCCTCGAAGTCCGAAGGAGGCATGATATTAAGCGAAAAAGACTTGACAGTGAGTTAGACACTATACTAGGTCGGTTAACTCGTCTACGAAAACAAAGACAATTTCTCAAAGAGCATGGGATAAAAGTAGTTCAGCGCGGTCTCTAGTCACTGGATGAACTAGATAAGATAGAGCGGATTAAGAACGAAAAAAAAGAACGTAAGGAGTATAAGAAGCGCAACACGATATCACCTTCTAGAGGTGGCCATTCTAAGGCTATCCCGGAGCTAGACTGGAACGCGTTGAATGCCGCCTGGGAGGTCGACCCTTCATTCCTGGCTTTGGGCGATCAGGGTGTTGGTGGTGAAACTGATTCACAACAACTGCGGCAGTCTCCAAATGTTTCCTAGGCTCCCAAGTATTGTCGGCGTGTGAGTATCCTTTCCATTTGACGAGATATTCAATGTTGTGTTTGTTCTGACGAGAGTCCAGTATTTTTTCGACTTCATAGATGTTTTGATCGTTTTCCACCTCAAGCTGGGTTTCTATTGGTACATTTTCTGGTGCTGGTTCGAGTAATGAAATATGAAAAATAGGATGAATTCGCATGTTCCTTGGTAATGACAGTTTGTAGTTGGTTGGTGAAATGACTTCTTCAATCTTGAAAGGACCGAGTTTCTTAAAATCCAGTTTATTACTAGGTCGTTTTGTTTTGATCTGTGAAATCTTTGAAGTTGCGTTTTGTTTTTGGCGTAACAGATAAACTTTGTCTCCTTTCGCTAGAATTGGTCCCTCAATTCTCTTTTTGTCGTAGTACTGTGACATTCGTTGTTGAAGGAATTGAAGTCGTGCTTGCAGCTTTGTTTGTAGTGTCCTGATTTCTGTAGCAATAGCCTGAGCTCGAGGTGCCATGGCTGTGGTGACAGGTGTTTCTGTTAGCGATTTTTCTTGTCTTTCGGTAGTAGCTGGTTATCCATAGACTGCTTTATAAGGTAACATATTCATGTCTTTATTGATTGATGTATTGTAGGCAATCTGTGCAGTCGGTAGTAATTCTACCCAATTGTCTTGTTGGTAGTTGATGTAGCTTCGAAGGTATTGTTCAAGAGTTTGGTTTAGTCTCTCTGTTTGTCCATCCGTCTGAGGATGATAAGCAGTTGAGAACTTGAGTTTGACACCTAACTGCTTAAAGAAGCTTGTCCTAAATTTGGACGTAAAAAGTTTGTTACGGTCGGAAATAACTTTTTCTGGCACTCCGTGTTTATCCAAATATTGGCGAATGAAGGCATATGCGAGCTGTTCAGCGGTCGCATCGCTCTTGAATGGTAGGAAATAACCGTATTTTGTGAGTCGGTCAACAATTACCCATATTCCATTATATTGTACTTCTGTGACTGGGTCGGTGGACAGAGGTAGTCCGGTGATGAAATCCCAAGCAATCGTATGCTATGCTTGTTTAGGTATTTGTGTTGGTTGTAATATCCCATAGGGTTTATGTCGTGAAGCCTTGGCTTTGTTGCAGATATTACAATCTTTTACTGTAGACTCGACTACTTTCCATAATCCTGGGAAGTCATATTTTTCTTGTAGTCGTCGTGCTGTCTTGGCTATTCCTTGTTGTCCGTGTAGTGGATGTTTATGGAAGTCCTTGATAAATTTGTCTCGTAGGGCCTCCGGTATATAGATCTTTCGTCTATACATCAGCTTGTTATGTTCTGATCCTCCTTGCTTGCGTAATTCCGCTAGCTCGTTTGGATTGTATGCTTGTCGAAGCTGCGTGTCTGAAAGATTCTTAAATATGGTTCGAATCTTCAAGCTTCCATCCTGTTGAGGGTATAACACTTGAATGTTTCGCTTTGGAACCTTGAATCCCTTCTGACCTCGTCGACTAAGTATGTCTGCTTGAATGTTTTCTTTTCCCTTGATATGACATATCTTGAAGTTGAATTTTGAAAGAAAAACCATCCAGTTTTCATGTCGCTTAGTGATCTCTTGTGTGGTCATGAATTTCGTCAGGTTCTTGTGATCTGAATAGATCTCAATTGGTTCTGTTGTTCCGGTAAGGAATGGTTCCCATTCCTTGAGTGCTGTGATGATTGCGAGTAGTTCTTTATCGTAGATAGGATAGCGTAGTGCAGCATCCCTCAGCGCTTTCGAGTAGTAAGCTACTGGGTGCCATTTCCCATCGTCTTCAAGTTGTTCAAGTACTCCTGCAATCACTCCGTCTGAGGCATCTGTCTTAAGCCTCTTTTTCTTCATCGGATTTGGCAACCTGACCACCGGGTCAGAGGTTACTCTGAGTTTCAATTCTTCAAAAGCCTTTTGTGCTTCCTTTGAAATTGAGAAGGTCTTTCCCTCGTATTCCTTTGTTGTGTACTTTGTGAGATGTTGTGCCATGTCTCCGAAGTTCTTGATGAGCATACGGACATAATTGAGAAATCCCAAAACTTGTCTAATGTCCGTAACCGTTGCCGGGTCTGGAATCTTCCAGTTGCGTATTGTGTCGATCTTTAATGACTGTATCCTTATTTGTCCAGGGGTGATTGTGAATCCTAAAAAGTTGATTTTTTGTGCATGCCATGTGCACTTCTTTAGGTTCAGTCGTAGTCCGGCCTTTTGGAGTGTCTCCAATACCAGAACTACATGTCTCTTATGTTCCTCGAGTGTGTTTGAATAGATCAGAATATCGTCCAGGTAAACAAACACAAACTTGTTTAGGAATTGTCGTAATATCGTCATCATCATGTATTGGAAGCTGGCTGGTGCATTCCGTAGTCCTTGTGGCATTACCAGGTACTCGTATAGTCCGTGTACTGTTCGGATAGCTGTTTTCCATTCTTCTCCTTTTGCCATGCGAATAGCATAATATCCATCTGGTATATCAAATGTTGTAAACCATCGTGCTTGGCTGATGTTTTCTCTCATTGTTGCCAATAGGGTAAGCGGATACCCATTTAGTATTGTGATTTTATTCAGTGGCCGGTAGTCTGCTACTACTCGCCACATCAGATTTCCCTCTTCATCAATTGTCTGTTTTCTGTCTTTCATTTTCGGTACCATGATTACCGGGTAACCACAAGATGATTGTGATTCCCTGATGAATCCTCTGGCTAGGTTCTTCTGAATATATCTCCATAGGGCCTCTGTTTTGTCTGGTCCCATATGATAGACTTGGTGAAGTTTTGGTTGACATCCTTCTTTGATTGGAATGTGATGATCCCATGGACCGTGTTCAGGAAGCTCTCCTTCCCTTTGTTCTTGAAATAATTCGTGGAATCTGTGATATTCCTTTGGTATGTTTTTGATGATTTCTTTTGCGATTTTGTTGATTCTTTTTACTTGTCGGTTTGACTCCCATTCAATTGTTTTTGCTTTCCATCGGATCACAGGATCGCTGGTCACTAACCATGGTACTCCCAAAACAAGGTCGTGTCCAGAGACATCGGCAATATCAAATACAACTTGCTCTTTGTGTCCTTGTATAGATATGTCGAGTGGTGCTGTTTCTCTGAGTACTCGGCCATTGTTATAGTTAGAAGTGCTTCTATTAAATCTTGTAATCTTCTAGGATTTTAATTTATATTTCCAGGGGATATAGTCTTGTTCTGCTATTTTTAGTGATATAATGTTTGCTTGTGCTCTAGAATCTATTAAAGCTTTATATATCTTTTTTTAATACTCAAGTTCGATTTTAAATTAGTTTTTTTTTATATCGCGTCGAACTTTTTATAGGGCTTTAACTATTTTGGTTACTTGCTGCCTTTAGGGCGAGAACCCTTTTTGTTTTTTAGTTCTTGTTCTTCCGATTCTTTTATATAGGATATTCTAGTAGATATCTGATCTGATGCTTCCTTGGTTTCTTATAGTATAAGTTCTTCTTTATCTAATTCTTCCTTAGGTAAGAGACGCTTCTTGATTACCGTCCTCGGTTGTATTATAAAGTGTAGCCTTTTGTTTTCTTGTCTTCCATAAGTTATTTATTAAAATAATTATGCTTTTAACAACCAATAATATTTATAATAGTTGTCTATATAGTGTCTGGCCGTAGAATCTTGTGTGTAGTCGCTGTTTATCTTAAATATTATGAATCCTCGTTTGTCTTAATAGCTTACTTATATAGTGATTCTATAGTCTATTATATATAGTTTGTCTATTGCTGTTTATACAATTTGTTTTAAAAACCAAGCATTCTTTAGCTTGTCTTATAAATATTAATGGCATCTATATACCACACAGTATACCCATATAACCTTGTAATATTCTCGGTGTTCAGGTACTAGGAGGTCGTTATTTTCTCTTATTATTATTCTATTATATCTATAGCTTTTAATAATTAGCTGAATAGCTAACTAAGAAATATATATAGTATTGGTTCCGGCTCCAACTAGTAATACTCTATTATTCTTTTATATCTTTTATAGTCTGGGCTATAGAAAAACTTCTTCTATTTCCTTGAGCTTGTCCAAGGAAGTTTTTTCTATTTTTCTTTCTTCAATCTTTTATCTTCTGGTGTTTGGTAGGCCGTTTTACCTCTTTAAATACTTTTAAATACTAATTGCTCAAGCTACTTATAATCTATATTATAATAATATTAATTATATTTACAATCTTGTCCCTTAGGGCAAGATTTGTTTTTAGGCTATATCCTAGGCCTGGCTGTGGGAACTCCCTTATAGTCATTTGAGTCTGTTGATAATATTGGCTTGCTGTTATTAATAGTCTCCCACTTTTGGTTAGGCCACTCCTTGGAATTATATATTATATAATCCTAATTATTTTTATAGTATATATATCCTTTTATAATCCACTTTAAGGATTATTTAGTTCCTGGATAATATTTGCATGCTTTTTCTTTTAATCTCTTATAGATCAGGCACTCTGTTTTATTAGGTGTAGAACTGCTTATTTAGTTTAGAATAGCAACCTTATACTCCTATTCTAAGGATATATTATTTTCTGGTTAACTCTTATTTTCTTTATTCTCTTGGACTTTTACTACCTATATTTTCTTTTTGGGTTAAGGAATCTTTTCTCTCTGGTAACCCTTTTTATTGTCCTCCTTTTTAGAGCGGTATAATAACTAGAAATATCCCTTTTTTCTATAGTTGAAACATTCGACCTAAGATATATCCTTGAGTGGTCGTTTTTTGATCTCACTTACTTGCTTGGATCTTTATCCCGTATTCTCTTAGGAACTATCTTTTCTAATTATAGTGGTTCCCTTTTTCTCAAGATACCTGTTAAATAATTATTAATTAATTATAATGGCTATATTAATATACTTATTAATTTCCTCGGGCCTATTTATTTTATAAAGTTTATCTTTAATTTATGTTTTTAGTCCTGCGTAGAATAGATAAAATAATATATATTCTGGTAGTCCTAAAATTACTGCTAATCGTTTGAACTTTATAGCGTAGCTCGCTGTATCCTTGGTTTGCTTTAGGCGGTAAAACTGTTTTTTGGTATATTCTGCTTTCTTGGTATCCCCGAATAATATTTTCATTTATTCCTCGAAATTTCTATAGTCGGCAAAGATTTCCCGGGTCTTTTGTCTAGCTTTATTTAGTATAAAAGATTCCAAGTAGTCTTTTAATATTAGCTAGAACTATTCAAATATTTTTTCTATTAGGAACTAAGAGGCTACTATTATCTTCTAATAGTCTTTTTAATTGTCGACTTATACTATTTTAAGTAAAGTCTTACTTGTACAAGGAATACTTTTATATCCGTGGACCCATCGTATGGCCTAGGGGGTGTAGGCTTGAAACCTTTAGTTTCTGGTAGGCTAGCCATAGTGACTTGTCCTGGAGGTGGTAATGGTAGTAGTGACTCGTCTTCTTCTGATTTTTCTGGTTCCTCTGGTTTTTTTTTGGCTTTTTTGGTTCCTTTGACTCCCTTGGTTCCTCTGGTTCTTTATCTTTGTCGGCTGGTTCAGGAGCTGGTGTGCTCGAGGTCTGAGCTGGTGCTGACTTCGCTGGTTGGGGTATTATAGGAGCAGGTGTCTATAGGGTAACTGTCGTTATTACCGTAGTAGCAAGTGCTGTTATTATTATTTTTTGATTCTGTGGCGTCTATGTGACCACTATTTTGGCTGGTATAGGTGTTCCTTGGGAAGTTGTCTTTAGAATAGGTGTAGTTGGCTTAATTAGAGGTACTAGCATCGGTATTATCTTCTCTTTATTTGACTTATTGTTTGAGTTGTCGTTATCTGTTTGTATTATAATAGTACTTTTGACTAGCGATGGTTGACTAGCTGTAACCGGGGTTTGTTGTCTAGGTGTACTAACACTTATGGTCTGCTAAAGTGCTTGTAGTCTCTAAATTTATATTTTGACTTCGTGTCTTAAGTCCTATAATCTGTCTAGTTAATTAAACTTATCAGGTAGGGTATATTTCTCGAAATAGGCATTTATAAATATATTTATATCTTGTTATCTTATTAAATATCCTCGTAGTATCTTCTGGCGAACTTATCTTGTGGATTGACTACTACCTAGTTCCCTATACTAATATCTATATTATACTAAGGCTTATTAATCAAGGAGCTATCAAAATATTATAGACCTCTTATATATTAAAAGATATATAAGACGTACGCTAGGGTTTTTAATTTATAGATAATAATAAGACTAATAGCAGGTAGTCCGTAAAGAAGGTTTGCTAGTACTCCCACTATTAATCTAGTCGTAATAAAATAATAGTCGCTTATATAAAATAAGAACTAAGAGATTAATAGCTAAGGAACTCTTTTAAACAAGTGACTAAATACAGGAGAGTCATAAGATTATATAGATATAATAAACAAAAAAAAACGAGGGCTCACCCGAAGGTCAACGAGCTTAGTGAGCCTGGATCACCGTGAGCCGGGTGAGCCAGCACGTGACCCCTCAGTGGCCCAGTGCGGGCCAGAGAAACACTGGCCCCTCCTTGTGGCTCCTCACCCGATCGGGCCACAGCCACTTCGTAATAAATTTATAAAATTATTATATTTTAATTAAAAAGAATTTTTAATTAAAATTTTATTAAATTTATTATATAAAATTAAATAAAATAAAGATTTTATAAAAATATATTTAAAGAAATCTAATTAAAAAATTTATTAAAAAATTATAATTATTTTATAATTATTTAATAATTATAATATTAAAATTAAAAAATAAATATTTAATATAATAAATAATAATAAATTATTAATTATTAAATAAATATTTATTTATTTTATTAATAATAATAAAAGATATTAATTAAATATAATAATTTATAATATTTTTAATATTAAAATTATATATTTTTTATATTTTTAAATAAATTAAAATATTATTTAAATAAATAAATATAAATTTATTTAAAAATTATAAAATATATTAATTAATTTTTTATATATAATAATAATAATATTATAATAATTTTTAAATAGATTTATATTTATTTATTTAAATAATATTTTAAAAAACTAAATTATAATTAAATTTAAAAAGAATATTTAATATATATCAAAAGTTAATTTTTTAAACTTTATATTTATATTTAAATAAATAAAAATATAATTATTAAAGATTAATATAATATATAATTAAAGATTTTTAAATTTAATAATAATTATAAATATTAAATAAATTATAAATTTTTTTAATTATATTTATATATTTATTAAGAATTTTATAAAATATATAATAAAGAAATATAAAAAACTTTTAAATAATTAAAATTTAAAATAATTTTTAATTTAATAAAAAAAAACAAACTTAAAATAAATATTTTAAATGAAATAATTATAAAAATATTTAAATAATTTAGAAATAATATTTAAAAAAATAAAAACTATTTTTTATTAAAATAAGATAATTAATTAAAATTTATAATTATATAAAAAATTATTAAATAATATAAAAATTAAATAATTTCTTTTTAAAATTTAGTTTTATAAAAAATTATTAAAAATTAAATTATTAAATAATTTACTTATTATAATTATAATAATAAAGAAATATTAAATATTATAATATATTAAAATATATATTTTTAATCAATTTATTAAAAAACATTTTATTATTATATATAAAATATATATATATATATATATATAAATATTTTTAAAATAAACTCCCGCAATATATCTTTGAAGCAGAGATTCTTTTAAAATAAAGAATTATTAACTCCAGCGGGGAGGGTGGGGAAGAAAACGCGGTGTCTCGAGGGCCGAGGTCGAGCAACTGGTCAGCGAGTTTGATGGTCGGCTGGCTGTACTGTGTACGATGATATCTTCCGGACTCACTGTCAAGCAGTTAGCTGAGATCGGTGTTGCGAGGATTAGCATCGGTCCATCGCTCATGTTCGCTGCTTTGAGGACAATGCATGAGGAGGCGAAGAAGCTCCTAGGATGAAGGATTTGGCGAATACTACCTGTCGACGTGTGATTTGGCAAGCTCGCTTGTTGATATTCGTATTGTTCACAACCAATTAGAAATGTCGATCACGTTGACGTATAGTTTCGCGGAAAGGTGGGAAGGAAAGATGAAGCTATTCCTAAATTGTATTTTCCTAAGCTAAGCGGCAAACGCTACTGTAGAAATGGGTAAGATTACGAGCTCTTTATTACGTTGTTTTACGATCAAGTGCTTATATTTTCAAAAGTCTCCTTTGATTTGCACAGTTCTAAGAGAATAGAGTTACTGACATCTTTATAACCCATCAACTCAACCCTATTATCTTCTAACGAGAGGCTCTGGTAGGCGTTCTTCCAATAAAACGTCCTATTTCGGGTGAATGGGTTTTAGTAACAATACGCTGTTTCAGCCACCATGGACCCCAGGGACGGGATACCGGTACCACTTTGCCAAGCTGTACCACGGTGATAGCCTAATGCCCTTAATACTGTAACTAACCTATTACCGGAAAACACTTGATGGTTGTCAACGCTCTACTAATGCTATCTGTATTAGTACTAGATATGCCCCGGTCTTCGTAGGGCTTGCTAGGACGACGGTTGTTCAGGACTACAGTGGATGGTCACAAAAGCATTTGGATGGCTGATAACCGAGCACATATGTATTATTGCGAATCGGCGAACCGCGGTAAGGGGCCGGCTTACCTAAGTCCTAACGTAGATTATATCCCAGATTGGGGAGGTATTCCCATCTTCGCTACAACCATACAGTATCATCCGGAAATACCACCATGAAGAAGTCTCGTAACCCACAACGTCGAATCACAGCCTGGGACTATACGCTAGGCTCATTACCTACCGAGATCTGCAGTGCATGAGAGGCGTGACACGTCTTGGCTTCAGCACGCTGGAACCCTATTGTTTGGTTCCGTGGAAGCTTGCTGACTCAACTTACGCTCACTTTCACGAGCTAGCCAGCGCCCCTTTTTCTCAACATGAGATTCAAATAAGTTGTGCAACCCAACTACTTTGCTCTGTATAGTACTAGTAGAGCTGTGCTGTATTTACTCTGCTGAGCTGTCATCAATTTGGCCCCCAGAAATGCTTGGATCGTCAGCTCTAGTCCACGGTGCAATAGGGTCGCATAACCTCACCTCAGAAGCACTGCTGACTGCATATTGGACAATCAGGCGATACACCCCTGTTACAAAGACCTAAAGAATATGAGGCAAAACTTCATGACTAGGACTCGACTTACACTGCGAAACGACATCCTCGCTTACATACATAGTAGGTATTTCTTAACTAGCTGTCTTGCTTTCCAACGAGTGATGGTAATAGCACAGGTGCTGCTGGGACAAATACACTCAAGTCTGGTTGCACCATACGGACATCTTCGTCTCGATGTAACCCGCCAAACTTGATCAAGTGTTGAACGAACTGGTAAAGGAAGGGCCCGGGCAGCCCGGGCTAGTATACAATTCATAAGTTAAGCAAGCAGAGGCCAATCATCAAACTACGCTATGCAATGGGGCCGCCGATTACGGTTACGTAGCCTGACTATCGGGAGCTGACTGCTCTCAATATAGTAAGGCTTGGTGGGCTTACCTTGGGTGGTGTATGCAGGGTATATATAGGAATTTTTCTTTTTATGTACTTCGTCGATGCGCTGTCTCTTTTCACTTACCTACGTTACTTTATACATCTATAATGTTTTCTTTTCCACATGTGATACCCATCCCCGCATCTCAGGTTGAAGCGTAGGCTAGGCGCTTCTCGCCTTATCTTCGACTTTTCCAACTTCTCTAATAGCGCTACGAAAACCTCGAGGAGGGATGAGATACTTCGACGTTGCTGCGCGACCACTGGTGGTCTGCGCTCTCAGTATTGTATCTTTAATCAGGGCTTCGAGCGTCTTAACGTTTAGTGATCAAAATTGTCGCACACTTTCGGGTACGATTAACGTCACTGACACTACCGGTTCGGGCGAATGCACAAGACTCACGAAAGGTTATGAGAGCTTTATGATTGGGACTCTGGGTGAAGGATGTTCAGGTATGTTGTGCCGGAGACTGGGTTCAGCTATGATCCGAGTAGCAAGCCTTAGGTAGTTGACAATCATGTGAGTTTAGTTACTATCTACGGCCATGACAAGGAAAATTCTATCTGTTCAGCTACAAACCTTGCACTTGCTGAACCGGCGGTCTGTTATAATTCTACGTGGATTTACTTTAGCGTAGACGTCTGCTCGCCTCCCTCATCCATCTCACAGTCACTCTCAACATCGACATTAGCGACGTCGGCATCGTCAACCACATCGACGACTACCCCAACCACAGCGCCTGAGCATACCAGTAGCGGTGTCAACGTTGGGGCTGTTGTAGGCGGCACAATATCAGGTGTCTTTGTCCTTGCTCTTGTCGTAGGCGCAGGGCTCTATTTCTTTTGGTTTCGGCCAAAACACCAGAGACAATTAGCAGAGATGCCGGCAAATTCAGTCACAGCAACCTCTGGAAACAATGAGGCTTACGCGATGAGTGATACTCACGTGAAAGATAATCCATACACGGAGCTTCCGGACGACCCACGATTATACGAGCTATCACCGCAATATATAGCTGAAGTGCATGAAACGACACACGAACGCCACGAGTTGCCACCTTGATGTATTATTATAGATACCTTTATTATACTAATAGAATTTTAATTGTCAGGTCAACACGATGGCGCATTCATCTTTACAGTTTTCATCCATTATCGAGTGTCTTGGGGCTGAATGTTATTTACACCCATCTATTATACCAATTGTACTAAGATGCCCGGAAGCCGGCGGATGTTATAAGAAATAGGCCAAGTCATGTCGGAGACTACCAGGAGGACGGAGTTGGCATTACCGAAGGTCTTTCCTGCGATAGAGCCGGCCGTGTTGGAGATGAGAATCGGTTATTCTCTGCCTTTGGACAGTATCATAGTCGGACTTCTATCTAGATTATTACGGGTGATAATAGAATGGGCTTGGAAGGATATGCTGCAACGCAGGTTCAGCAGAGCTATCTGAGGCTGAATTGGGTATCGAGAAGCGATGTCTTCCCTAATGCTGAGTTCCGCTTCGAGAGTGAATCATGCAACACCATGAGTAGCATGTAGGGTGATCGGGTCGCGTTCTGAGCACGTGCTCAGTTCCCTAAACCAGCGGTATCTATTAACAAGGGTGTATGTAGCAGGGTACTGGGCTGTTGAGGACAGTAGAAACGAGGTCCATGATGAATATATAGGCTTAAATGTAGATGCTCCGGCTCAAATGATTAGAATAGCTCGTATCAATGGTGTTGGGATTGGACAGTCGACAGCCATTGCATCGCGAACGTCAAGGAACGATGTCACGACTTCAGTTCGGTAACATCAAATATTATTTCACAGAAACTAAACATAGCATAGGTAGCAGATACGCTAGAGGTTCAGTGTTCCTTGTGTCCATCAAATCGTATTGAAGCCAGCTCGCCCACTTGGCATCCCTATTTTTAACAGACGACAAGCACAAAACCCCCAAGCCTCCATGGCAACTTTTCCACCGGCAAGTCAAGCGTCAGTCATATACGTTATAATTAAAAGAAGACAAGCGCTTTTTGACAACCAAGGAAGATCAAGGCAACCAGTCTAGTCCATTCGATCCCAAATTGCGTTCAGTCTAATCCTCGGCAGGGTTTCTTCTCTTATGCCTTCCAACATCGACACCCAGGCCTATGCACGACGCCGACGATAGCCACAAGCAGCGCGTCGACAGCGATGATGTAGCCCCCGATCGTGAATCCCGCAGACGCATCCCTTTGGCTCAAGGCCCACCACACGGCCATGCCAAAGCTCGCCGCAATACCGAAGACTGCCGTGGCAATGAGGTAATAGCACACTCTCTTGACAGCCGACAGCGGCGGCGCCGGCAACGCTCGGGTCGCGGTCGTCTGAGTATTACTAGTGCACCCCTGAGTCCCGTCCGAAGCGCCAACCGCTGCCACCGCAGTAGCAAGCGTATGTCGTGAAGAAGTGAATCTCCCCCGGGGGTCCCGTTTCGGAAGAGCCCTTGAAGCCCGGCGGGACCGACGCGGCGGCCCGGCCTCGAGATGACACGGGTCGGTATCGACGTCGCTCTCGCTCGCCTCGTCGTCGTCGCGGATGCGCTGGTACGCTTCAGCCATATGCACGAAGACGTCCGCCGCGAATACGATGCCCCGAGCGATCGTCTGCACGTCGAGGCCGGCGATATTTAATCCGGACTCCGAGTCCGCCGCAGCGACAGGTACGCGTGCTTGCAGCTCGATCCCATTCTCGTCGTCGCCGCCGCTAGCAGACTGCAGGACACGGCCGCGGGTGAAAGGGTCCTCGACTCGTCTGCTGAGGGGGCTGAGGCGGCTGGTGCTGGCGCTGGAGGCCTTGACCTCGATCCTCCTGACGACAGAATGGGTAGCATCGCTTTTCCACGTAAAGCCGTCGGACGACGACGTGAGGTCGGAATCCGTAGGACGCACGATGCTGTCCGAGAACTCGCGGTCGTAGTAGTACGATCGCCGACTATAGGTGACTCCCGACGTGTTCGGCCTGACGTCGCGGGACCACGCGGACACGGTGCTGACCTTGCTGCTGTCCACCTTGGGCGACATGGTCGTCGTCGCTTCAAACAGGCAAGCTTATAAGTAGTCAGTCATCCAGTCAATCAATTGACTTATTGTCAGAAAAGTGACGACGACTACTAATTTATTCTTGCTATTCCATGGGACTATTCTCCCTCTCACTCTCTGCAGGAATGGATTGGAAAAAGGGACAGCTCCATTAGAGGAGATTAATCAGAAACATCTTCCCCAATCTCACCTTTGACACGACATCTTTTGGGGGAGGGGAGCAGTCAGAAGTGAAACGCGATTGGTGACCCCCAAAGCTCAGCCTCCCAGCACGGCTTACGGGGCGTTCCCGGTGAATAGTATTTGGGAGTTACGCGCTTGGCGAGAGAGGCCAATGAAAATAGGGGTCGCATTGGGTGATACATGCGTATGCAGACGGGTAGCATCGCATGAGGCGGAGTATTGCTCTTAGACTGCAGAAGAGCTTCTAATCTACTGACATCACGATCGTGCATCGCCCATTACCAAGAGATTCCACCGAAACGTACTAGCACAGCACTTTTCTGATATCAAGCATAGGATTTGGGGAGCTACTCGTTGGTTTGAATGCTTATATTCATGGTTTAAGTTTTAAACAATAATGTACTAATACTTCATGATTTCCACCCTCCCCGCTGGAGTCAATAATTCCCTATTTTGGAAGTATCTCAGCTCCCGAAACAGACTGCCGCAACATGTCTTCAGAGCTGAAACTTTACTGAAAATAGTAATTAAAGACTCCAGCGAGCTGAATATACAGAAACGCCGTCTCTTCATCTTGTACAATGTATGTAGACAGACGCCATTGTCAACAATACCGACCGTGTTCATCATGCCTTAAAGTCAAGCTCGTCCTGCGATCTATCGGCCCGATCCGGTGTACATGCTAATCCATAGAAAAAAAAAAAGGAGACATTGCCTTTCCAGGGCAATTGATTCCAGGATAGAAATGCAACGGCTCCGTTTTTCTTCAGCGGTTCGTTGACACAATGTACACTGTCGTGAAATGAGATTTTGCAACACGAATCATTGTCCTCGCTAACCCAATAGTTTAGCGAGTATACGGGTCTCCTAGGCCAATGGAATAAGTACTGCCCATAGACGGAGTTCTACCTTCCGTATCTATCCGGCGGAGGGCGATCATAAATATGCCGGTCTTGCGGCCTTAGCTGCTGTTGCAAGACCGATGGCTGCTGCTGTTGCTGTTCACGAAGATGCGAATCCCTCAAGTCTTGTGCCTGAGGCGGATACCCTCTACCGTCGTAGCTGACGGGGGTATAACTTCTGGGAGGACCCGCATCCCGAGGGTCTCGCCCGGGCACAGGTGCATTGGTAGGTGTATTGGGATATCGGGCATAACCCGCCGGGCCTTGCGGCGGAGGTGGTTCAGCGGCACGCGAGGAGGGTGGATACGCTACCTGTAAAGGTGTTTGCATCCGTGATAGCGAGAAATTATCACGGAGGGCCATCGGGTCATGTCCACGAGGCGGTGGAGGAGTATTCACCCATGAAGACTGTGGTGGTACAGAACTGCTCGGCTGAGGAGGTTTTGGCGCAGATGCGTGCTGTGCAGCCCAGGCCGACTGCGTTGGCTGCGGTTGGGTCGACTTAGGGGGTTGTGGTGGGTGCGAGGACCATGCAGGTTGTTGTTGCTGTGGCGGCGGCTGCTGTTGCTGTTGCGGCTGTTGATGTTGATGTTGATGCTGCTGTTGCTGCTGGTGCTGGTGCTGGATTGGATGGCCGGTATTTTGACTGGGCCATCCAGTGTCTCTGCCTGCGGATGAAGGCTCGTGACTTCTTGATATGGGTTGATGAGGGACGTACTGGGGCGGAGGGGACGAGGCATTAGGTGGCTGTGGCTGGATCGGCGCGCCATATGGATATGAAGTTTGAGATGAATACTGCACTTGTGGAGGTTGAGCTGGAGGAACCTGGTAGTGAGGACTGTTTTGAGGAGAGCTGGCGGCGGTAGACGGGAAAGCACGTGGACGACCTCCATAGTAATCTCGTTCAACCGGTCCTTCTAGAGGCATATGCCTTGGAGCGCTCAACGGCTGAGCCTGAGGTGACGCAGTATATGGTTTCAGTGATGGTATTGAAGATTGTGGAGGCGGCGGTGGGCCTCGTGAATATCCATAAGGCTGGGGCTCCGCAATAGAGGAGTCACGGCGCACATGAGATGGTGGCGGCGGTGGTGGCGGTGGTCGAGAGAGACTGGCATGAGGTGGGGGAGTCGACGACACTTTGGGTGCTGCAGGCACTTCGATCACTCTTTTAGGAGGCGCTGGTGGGTCATCGTTTAGGAGAGCCATCAAATTGGAGGTTTTGGGAGCTCGGGGCGGCGCGGGAGCAACCGACGGCGGAGTGCGTTGAACTGGTGGCACGTTATATGGCTCTGCGCCACCTGCACGAGACGATGGACGAGTGAGTGTCAACATAGACCGTGAGGGTCCAGGGGAAGATGGAGCTGACTCGCTCATGAAGCCTCGGCCGGATTGATGTTGAAGAACCGCATACGGTGCTTGAGGGGCTTGGGTTGAATTACGAGGAGCCTCTACTGGCCGCGATGATAATGGTATACTCTCTACACGTGATGGCGGAGCTCGAATCACGGTAGGAGGACCGCCATAAAACTCGTGAGGCGCGAGGTCTGGTTCTTGCTTGACACGCATCTGCGGTCGCTCTGGTTGGCGAGCCGGTTCCTTGGGAGGCTTCGGCTCAGGTTTCTGGCGTTCAGTTTGAGGATCTACCAAAGACCCGGGTAGTGGATGCCTTACGGGTGACTCTGATACGGACGATGGAGTGGGGTGGGGAGGCTTCGAGACTAAGGGAGTACGAGTAGCTTGTTGATTGAACTGCTCGCGTTCACGTTCACAATCAGGGAATGGAAGCGGTGCTCTCAAGGGCCTAGAGACTGGAGACATTGTCTGTGTAGTTGGCTGAGAAAGGGGTTGCGATCCTACTTGAGGAATGAGATGAGCTGGCACCAAGGGAGGCGCTTGAGTCGCCTGAGTGAAGGGGGATGGCACGACTTGTGGCGGCTGAGGTTGTGCAGCAATAGGAACATTGAAACGGGAATTAAATGTCTGGGGAATAGGAGGATGTTCTATCTTCGGCGCAGGCACGTCTTCCATGACCGTATCTGCCGCTGCAAGTGGCCGGTTGCTTGAAGTATCGTAGCGCTTCTTGGCATTCGTGGTCAATACTGGCGGAGGCGGTCTCTTCTCTCCTCGAGTTTTCCGATCGTCTGCCTCTTTAACGATTGCTTCCCAATCTGTCCTATCTTTCCGGCGGGTGTAGTAGTTTTTCACCTAGCTGGAGTTAGTAGAGCCGTGCGATAGTTTTACACAAATGCAAAGCACATAAACATACCATGACCGCGGTTTTGGTCCGCATGTGAGCAGCAATTGCCGCCCAATCGCTCCCGAATGACTTGAGCAACGATGGGAACTCAGCGGCTTCAGGCACGCTCCAATAGCTCGAGGGTTGTCCGCCGGACTTGCGATCTGGGGGTGCTGGGTGGCCTATATCGAGTACAGCCACGGAAGGTTGTGGTGGAGGTTCCGGTCTCAACGGCGGAGGAGCCATTACCTCTGACATGGAGGAAGGAAGGCCACCTCTCTCGGGACTAACGAGAGGCTGTGGCTGTGAATAAGATTGTATAGGTATACCCGGGGCTGACTGTCCAAGATTTGGGGCTAATTCATATTGGGACGGGAGACGAGGAATATCCTCTTGGGTTTGCTGACTCATCCAATCCAAGTTCTGAACTCTAGACGCGGAACGCGAGCGGTTGCCCTTGGTAGCCGGAGACGGTGTTGGTCCAGGAGTAGGCGCTGCAGCAAGAGTGACAGCAACTCTCGGTGCTTTCTGGTCCTTGTCCTTGGCTCTACGGCCCCTCTTCGGCTTCTCAGGAGCCCCGTCTGCTCTAGCCGCGGCCGCACCTCTCCGTCCCGGCGTCCCAGCTGGTGTTCCACTTTCACCGTCTGTAGCAGGTGTGGCTTCCGAGTTGAAGGTGGGGGCAGCCGCCCTACGTGGCCGCCGTCTCTCACCATTCTCCCCAGTCTCCTGCGTTTCCTCGTTGTCATTGTCTCCGTTTCCAAGCTCTGACACTAGAGCACTTGATCGGGTCTTACCACGGCCACCCCTCTTACGCTTTTTAGGTTGCTTTTTAAGCTTCTCCTTAAGATTAAGCTCATCCTTCTCCTTTTTAAGGTAGTAAAACTGAATAGCTGTGCCGAAATCTCTGTGTGCGAGTGGCTCGGAGACCCGACCCCATTGCTTCGGAAATTCTAAATAGGCCTTCTCAAACGTTCCACTCTCATCCTCGGCGAAATTGTCTACAGGAGGTAGAACTTCCCATGTGGCCACGATCTTTTCGGGTCGGACAAAGCCTGTGTCACTGCTGTAAAATTCATTCTCCCTCTCTTTATCCGTCTGGTATTGACGAGGTATTAAGGCCTCCTTATCGGTCCTATGTTTCTCTCTCTCAGCTTGCAGTTGTCGCTCCCGTTTCTCGTCCTCAATTTTTCGTGATTCTTCGAGCACCCTCTCCAGATCGCGCTCGGAGGCATATCTGCTACGTCTTGTGTGCTCGGGCTTGGGCTCCGGGATTAGTGCAGGTTTGGTCTGGCCCAGATCGGCAGCACCAAGGACACAACTGAATTTCTCGCGACTCTTGACTGCAACGGGCTCGTCTGACATTGTAAATCGGATGTAGTTATCGTAATTTGCGGCATAATCCTTCTTTAATTGCGTTTCCATGACATGCTGGCTCCAGGCGTCATCCTCCAGCCTCTTGAGGATGAAAGCACTAAGTTCTGGCTGTAGAGTGTTCATAGACTTGAGAAATGCTTTATCTTTATCCCAGGGCTTCTCATCAAAGTAGGGTAGGCTATCCAGAGGAGGCGTTTGCATGTGCTCGCGTACAATAGCAATGCTATGGAGGTCCACGTCTTCAATGTCGGTTTCATCTTCATCCTCAGGTGGAGAAGGAGTACTGGACTCCCTTTTACTTGCATTACGTGAGTCGATCTGAGCTTCCTCGAAAGACGGAAGTACTGGCTCTCCCTGGAAAGCAGGAGGCCCCAACACTCTTGGCGGCAGCGCTTCAGGAATTGTGTTATCAGCCACAGCATCTTCCATAGCCACGTCCTGATCCTCGTTTTCCGGCTGTTCATCAACTGCAAGAGTTTTCTGTGCCGCTGTTGCGTCGACTTCCTGTTCAATCGATGTAGGTTGCATGTCTATGTCATGAGAATGGCCGCTGGGCTCGTCGATCGCTGATCGGTCACCATCCTCTTTTGCAAGGGGCTTCACATCATCACAGACGGGCGACTTATCGTCGATTTCGGGCTGTCCCTCAGCCTTCGAGTCTGGCTCCGCAGCTGGTTTCTCTAAAACCTCGGCTGCATCTGGAATAGGGCCAACCATGGCTTCTAAGCCTTCAGGTTCGATAGCAACTTGATTAACGGCTTCAAGCGAAATCAAAGCATACCGTACTATGGCGTCCATGGACACGGAGTCTTCTACCGCTTCCAATTGCTTTAGTTCTTTTTCAACCTCAATCATGCCAGATTCGATCATATCTCCAATCTCCTCATCATCAGAATCTGAAGATTGGTCCAGAATAGGCTGCTTGATGTGCTTTTCAGGCATAGACACATATATGGCAGGAACTTTGAGGGTTGGCCGTCGTTTCACCATGGGTTCTGGGCTTTCAGTAGGGCCTGTAGTAGATTTCTCCACAAGTCCAACGCCCCCGATCTCCTCTATGGCTTCAGCACCGACCTTGACAGAACTAGTTTCGTGCTGGCGTTTGTCTCGCTCTATAGATGAGCCAGCGGACTGGGGTCTCCTTTCGATCCTAGAGGCTTCATCCGAGTCTACAGTACGCATTTCTTGGGTGTTGCTCTCTACTCTAGCGGGCTGGCCGTCCGCTTTTGCATCACTACTACGTGGTCGCTGAAGGGCGTCGCCCTGTTGATCTGATTGAGTTCCATCCGCCCGCAATCCAGTTGGCCGAGATTGAGCAAAGCTCGAGGACCTTCCAAGCTTGGGAGATTCTGGTACTCTATGTTTCAGATTGGGGTTAATCCATTGCTTACTTGAAGGACCCGAGCGCTGTGAACGAGGACCAGAGGGTATCGGTGGGCTCCTCTCAAACGGCGGCTTCGAAGGTCCAGTGGGTGGAGCTCTTGTATCTAAGACCGGGGGCACATTCGTAGCACCGGGGCGATCCTCCTTTAAAGCCCTTGGCCCTGTGGGTGGCGCTTTGCCCGTAGCTGATCCCACTTCGCTCGTCAACGCCGTTCTATTAGGTACGGAGCCGAAAGAAGGCGCAGCTGGAGCCACTGGAGGCGGTGAGACATCCTTTGTTGATGTTGGAGGCTCGTGAGACGTCCTATCGATCTTAAGTCGCGTTTCGCGGTCCCGAGCATCACGGTCATCTCGGAGATCCCGTGGGCGCAGGTCGGCGTCAAGGTATCTGTTAGTTTCTCGATCACGATCGTCCCTATCTCGGAAGCGCCCTTCTTGAGAGCGCGATCGAAATGGGCCGCCGTATCTATCCCTATCATCATAAAATGGACGACCACGACTACGGTCCCAGTCGCCTCGACCTCTACCACGTCCACGGCCGTACCCACCACGATATGACGAGTCACCGCGGTACGATGAGTGAACGAAAGGTGGATCGGAGGAAGAGGAACCTGCTGAGAGTGGCCCATCTCGTGACCCACGCCTCGCTCTGTCGGCATCCACACCAAGAGGACCATCGCGCGCGTCCCTCGAGTCTCTAAAATCCCTTCCGAGCGGCGAGCGCGGACGGGGAGAGGGTCGACGCCCTCTAAAGCTGTCTCTCTCGCGGTCGCGCCAGTCGGGACGCTCACGCTCACGGCTGCGATCGTCCCTATACGGAGCATCCCTTCGGTCTCGAAAGTCAATGTCACGGTCTCTCCCCCGGTCCCGGCTGTCATCTCGCCAACCTCTGCCCCGACCACGACCTCTGCCTCGAAAATCGCCCGAATAACCACCACCTCGGGGCCCGCTTGGGGGGTCAAGCAAGGCTTTGGGTCCACGTGGTGTGTCTCTGGGTAGGGTATCCCGAAAAGAGTCGCGATTTGTCTGAAAAGCGGCAGCATTCGACCGCGACTCTGCGGAAGACCGTCGGGGGCCGCCGTCACTATAGAGCGATCTCCTATCTGGTGAACGGTCACGAGACCTAGAGCGGCGTGAGTCGCCATCGTATCGCGATCCCGTGTAACGGGACGCCCTGGATGTCGGGTTAGCCGGGATTTTCGAGGCTCTCGATCCGCGCCCATAGCATTTTCCAGCCGCACGGTGGACAGCGATATGCAGGCGAACAGTACGACATGGAGAATCATACGCATTCAAGATTGAGGGGATGTGAGGGGAATGTGGCGATTGCGATATGGAGTGGAGAAGAAGCAGACAAATCAACCGTGTTTCTGGGCCACTCAAGGCCAGTCTTTCGATGAACTGAAGTTGGACTCACATGATGGCAGGGTCGGATAGGTTAGACTCAGAATTTGACTCTAACCCAGCTTATATACTTCGCATAGAGTCTGGCGTGAGTAATAAGCAAATTTTGAGCTTGAAGAAACTGCTCCTTATACGAAATGGCAACCTGGTTCGACGAGTTTCGCAGTATACAACAGTCAAGGAGATCCAGTCGTCAAACGGTCGTCTCGGCTACAACAGGATCTTGTGGCCGTGTACTGGAAATAGACGCTAGGAAACGAAGAGAGAGTCTTAGTGAACAGTCCGCATGAGGACGCGCACGAAGCGTCGAACGGGAAGGGAAAATGCGAGTCGAAGTGGATGTATGTGCGTAAGGTATGTATGTGTGTGTGTGTGTGTGTGCAGATTGAGATTGAGATTGCATTGGAGATCTTGAAAACAATGATTCGGTCTCGGAAGCGCCTAGGACGCAAAGCAGGGATGCACCCGCCTCTCAGCCTTGAATGTGACTGGCTGCGGTCTGTGCATGATCACTAGCATGTCGCTGGTACGCCCGGTGGAACCCGTGGATTCTTCGGTCTACCTAGGAAGTAGGTAGTGTAATGCTCGACAGCAAGCACACGTCGCAGTTTAAAACATTGGTCTAATCATCAATGGAGACCCGAAGTTATAATACCCTATTTGTTAATACAATTAATAAACATTTAAAGTCTGGGAAGTCTTCAAAGAGCTTTAATATACACATATACTATATCTTTAATGTTGGATTAGGTACTTTAATTCGTCCCAAGGAGGAATTTTCAAGTTACCTACATGGGTAGGTACCTGCTTACATGGTAGGTGCGCGGGCTACTTCATGCTTGTTTCTGTCTGCGAAGATAGGTATACACTTATTTAGTGTACATGTGTATCTGTAAATGCCACGCCACTAGTGCCAATTATAGACCGGCTTCCACTGTGGGGCTCAACTTGATTCAGCTAGTGGCAGCATACGGCGTCCGAGCTCATCTATGAAGAACTGCGCTGTCACTACTACTACAGTAGATCCGGAGCAAATACTGATACACTACCTATATCTAGGTCGGCCTATGTCAGTCTATATCTGGTTGCCCCTTTTGAAATCCTCTTTCCTTTGGAATAAAATTAAGATTGAGTAGAAAGAATGATGAGTTAAGATACATAACTGGCCATGTTGATGGCACCATGGTGCATGGAGAAAAGATGTGACTCCATACATGGTACATTTACTATAGAACCGAGGGAGGTAGTGCTTACAGTGCGAGTACCACCACTTACTCTTAGTGCTTGCGCCGACCAGTAGTCACTTAGGTAATACAGTCGAAACTTTCTGGAACAAATCAATAATCCGCCTACCACTTATGTAGAAGTATTGAAACTCTTTAAGCATATCAAGGCATGGAACGGTTGTGAATTGACCAGCTGGCTCTACGTCCTACAGAATAGACATATAACAGGAGTTTTCACTCGTTCGTTTTTTCTTTTATGGCTGTATTTTCTAGAGCCTCAAAGATTTATTGTGTCTCTCTTGTAGTCGGCTACCTACCTAATGTAGAACTTCTTAGGGTCATCGGATAATGTGTAGGTAAGTTATATTGTCATAGCCACCCTGAATGGAGCAGGTAGGCTTTCGCAAACCTGTCGTGGTATGCCCGCCGAATACTCAATATGCCCTCTTTTCCTTTTCATGGTCGGATGGCCCAGTCTTCCGGTGCTTGATCTTGCCGGCGCTTCACGCAGGGCCGACGACCCTCATCATTGTAGCGGGCTGCCCACTGTTCTCCCACTTCCAGGCCTTCGTATGACTTACGACGTCGTCTTCTGTTGGGCAGTGTTGAAGAAATTCCTTGTTCTCTGAGCTGAGATAACCATCCGGGGTGCCCCGGCATCGATGGCACCTTGGTATCTCGCAATGCAGTCGAAGGCTCCAGCTCCTTCCCAGGCGACAACGTATCTCTGTTTGATGATACCAAAGATGCCAATTCCTCACCCAGTGTTGAGCCCTCATGTGTTTTTGTCAAGTTCGATGGTTCTTGGCGTCGTGCCCCTCGCACGTAACTCTCTGGAAACTGCTGCGTAGACGTTCCCAAAGCTATATAATTAGGGCTGGCTGGGTCTTGCTCCGGGAGAGATGGACGGAATCCCCGCTGCATCGACTTCGGAGCATCGATATTCTTCCCGGCCTTCTGTTTCCATTCTCCTGTCTCTTCCATCCTTTCCTGTTCCCTCTCTATCCCTTCGCCTAGCTTTCGTGTGTCTAACTTGTCTTTCTTCATCTGCTTAGCCGCAGCTTCGTCTAACGTGGCTTTCTTCATTTGCTCAACTGCAGCTTCTGCCGCTTGTAATGTAGGCCAAGGCTGTTGACTCTTTAGGTTTTCCCTCTCAAACCAGAGCCCAGCCGCCTTTTCGAGATCACCCCCACTCTTCTTCATATACTCGGCCGTTGTTTTTTTTATCGCAGCATCAATAATCTTTTTCTTGCGGGCTCTCTCAGCTGCCTGACACGCTCTCTCAATCTCGGCTGCCGTCTTATGCACTTTCTTTGCTGAAGACTTTTTAGGGCTACGTTGCTCTGTTTTTTTACTTTCAACCAGTCTGGCATTTCTGTTCGCTGGCGTTCGTGTCCGTGTCCTTGGACCAATGAGAAATGGTGGGCTTCCTCCCGAATAACCGTATGTGCGGCTGTGATTTGGATGAGTAGCGTCTCTAGCAGTCTCGCCTTCCTCCTTGGTCCGTGAAATCTTGTCGCTCTCTTTAGTTGAAGACATCTCGCCTTCCTTCTGAATCGAGGGCATCACGTCTTGCTCCGGAGTCGGCAACATTTCGGGGTACGCACCAGAAAACCCTACTGTGTTGTCTGAATTGTACGTGTCAGTTGTGTCGGATAGGTTAGGTATATGAGGATTCGGAATATCTCTAGTACGCCCATGCGCGGTCTCTTCTAAGGCGTATTGATCATTGCTACTCATTGTGCTGTCGTTGGGTGAATGTTCGGGGCTGTGAGTTGTCTAGATCAGCAAGTTGCGCAGAGCATCAAACGCTGACAGATAAAGGTTTCTGGGTCCAATGGCAGGCACACAACGCTTCAATACAGAGGGCATCTCGGGATTCACCTACAAATCACGGACAGATTGAAGCCCGTTGACATGCTCTATGAGAATGTTGTTAGTTGAGACGATGGCGGGCTCTTCAGCATCGTTATAACAGCCATGTCTCATAGTGTCGAGAATAACGACAGCGATAAGGTCAGCATCCGAAAGTTCAATATCGGAAAATGGTCCGTGGCTCCGTGCCCAAGGTTCAGGAAAGTGCGAAGATGGAAGCGACTCCGCAGGTGGGTGAATACGGTGAGGTCGAGCTTGGTCGTTATAGTACCACTGCATGTCAGGCACTCGGTAGGTATCAACAAGGTGTGACGTGCAACTTCCAGAGGCATTTTTGATCGCAGCTCCCATTGTTGAGATCGGCGCTCCTGGATTTTCGACTCTGCTATCGATACCCATAGAAATAGGGTTGACCATTACCAGTACGTGAACGTTGGTTATGAAACTGCGACTAGTCGAGAGCAAGGCATACACCGTAAGAAGGGAAGATAGCTGGTGTACCTTTTGTACCAAGGCTACCATAATGAGATTGTCCGCAAATATGAATCTCAGACGAAGCTCTCAGAGTGGAAAAACGGCTCCGTATTTCACGATTTGGGTTTGCTGTGGGAGTTTGTTTGAGTGGGTGTTGTTTAGCTCCAGGGACTTTGAATCTCACAATGCCTATCCGTAAAGGCTTCATTTACCCGAAACACTTTCATTGAAGGACGAAGGATAAAGTGTAAACCTCGAGGTCAGATGTTCTATGAAAGCTTTAAAGTGCTGTCGTTAGATTCTAACTGCTCGGCTACACTCACTCGGTTCGAGTTAACAATTGGCGGTCTTATTGTTACGTGCACTGAAGTAATAGACGAGTTGACTTGTGGGTTTATCCTAAAGTGCAGCTCGTGAATAATTTTCCTAGACCGTGGCTTGCTGTGGCATGGTTGTAGTTGTTTGTCAGTAGGTAATCTTCCTAATCACGCCCAGGCTTAACTAGATAGCTCGGGCTATTTGACAGATAAGCAATACGGAGCATATTATAACGCAGTGTGCGTCCTTTCGGGTAGGTATACTAAATATCTTTTGCAAATGTGCTTGCTACTATAAAGGGGAAACATGCAGAAGCCTCCAGGTACACCTATAAACGTTAGCTTAAATACAGAAAGAAGACTGAAGCACCTTGAGAAGGATCGTACCTTGACATGATCAGCTCCAGGCTTAATCTTGCCCCATGATATTGCTTCGTCAGGTCTTGCTCCGGCATCGCTTCCGTCGAATTCCTGAGCTGTGTTTATGTAGACAGCGTAATCAGCTCCATTCCTCATGAGGCAGGCATTGGCAATATGGTGCTTGATGACACCACCACCCAGAATAATCATTCCCGCTCGCTTTGCACGCACAGCTATAGTGTTTACTCGGCGTATGTCTTCCACAATGTCGATCTTTAGCTGCTTCGGTGACGCCTTGAAAGTATGGAAGTAGAGCATATCGCCTAGGCTCCCATCTGTGAGAGCTGGGCAAAACACCGGTATGTCGTTTTTATATGCCCAATAATAAACCGATCTCTCATCATTAATCTCTTTTCCGAGCCGGTGTATCACTTTCGATGGCGTCCAGTTAATCTCGTTTTCGGTGCCTTTGCTAGCCTCCTGCTCCTCAAGCATCTTATCCAGAATAGGCACAACCCAGTCTTCGAAAGCACAATAGTTCACGTTGGGCACCATGAGATTCCCAATTCTATTCAAGCCCTTGGCTCGAAGATCGGAGCCTTTTGCACTAAAGGATGACATGTACGTGTCTCCGAGGCACTTGATAAAATCCTCCTCTATCCCTCCGGCAGAAGTCACAATGCATGATACATGCTTATGTTCGACCAAGTACCGAAAGATGCCACGAAGGCCAGAAGATATCATGTTTGAAGTGTATCCCAAGAATATAGTGGTTTTGTCACCTGTTTCCGGGTCACGCCATGAACGCTTTTATACATATGATGTTATTTTTCGCCCTTCAGTTTGCGATTCCCGATGTTTTAGCTTACCATCTTATTGATAATCTTCACGGCATCACCAATTGAAGAGGCTTGGAAACCCATGTTACTCATACGGTGTATGATATCGTCAACCGTTATCGACCTGCCCTTGAATGCATTGAAGTCGATTTCCTCAACCTTCTGCGCACCCTCAGGGAGCTCATCTGAGGGAACAAGAACTGCATCGGTAGCCTCTCTAGGTGGCGCATTTTGTGTTTGCTCCGACGAGGACATGACGAACTTTTCTTGTCCCAGTATACCAGCGTTAAGGCAAGTCGCGCGGGAGGGTAGTCCGTAGAGGGGTGGTAGGATAGCACTCGGGATATTCCGTTCCTAATTTAAACCAGTGGTGACTGAAACCAAAGCCAGGAAGAATTTTAGCACGATATGCTACTTAGGGTTTCTCTCGTCTATTTCATTGTTTTCAACAGTCCTTCCGCGTTGACCTATTTAAAAAAAAAAAAAAAAAAAAAAAAAAAAGTAATATCATCGTCGGGAAAACTTCCTATGGATCTTATTGGGGGCTACCTTAGCTAACCTGTCTGCCTTTTTAGCGGCAACAAAAAATTAAGGATGCTCTGTACAATGACGACGGCAGGGCCCGGTTGGATGGACCCGCTACTACGCTAGTTGCTTAGACCAGTAAAACCACTGATAAGATAACAGGGCCACTCTGCGACGTGCACGCTGGGCGCGATCTGCTGCATCTCTTCAACTACACGGGACATGCGCGACATCGCGCCCGACGCAAGAACCAGATAAATTTCCGAGGCCGTTCTCAGGAGGACCGCGTACCATTCATCGTTCGTCTGTCCGCGCAACCGTTCTATTAAGTCTGCTTGCCTAGACCTAAAGTGATGTCGTCCATCTATAATCTCGAGCCTCAACCGACCGCATCGCTCATTCTGCACACGACTCTTGGCGATCTATCTGTCGAGCTCTTCGCAAAGCAAACCCCGCTTACGTCTCGAAACTTCCTACAATTATGTCTCGATGGATATTACGATAACACAATATTCCACCGGCTAGTCCCGGGCTTCATTATCCAGGGAGGTGATCCTACGGGTACTGGAAATGGGGGCGAATGCATCTACGATGGCGGCGCATACGGCGGCGACCTGGACCCGTGGCCGATGGACCAGCGACGAGGCAAGAATGCTGGACCGGCAGGCGTCAACTTCAAAGACGAGTTTCACTCTAGGCTAAAATTCAACCGCAGAGGGCTACTTGGCATGGCGAATGAGAGCAAACCGGATACAAATGGCAGTCAATTCTTCTTTACCTTGGACAAGGCCGAGGAGTTGAATAATAAGAACACCGTCTTCGGGAGAGTAGTGGGTGATACCATATACAACCTCGCGCGTATGGGGGAGGCAGAGCTGGCTGAAGGCAGCGAAAGACCTCTGTATCCCATCAGGATTACGGGCACGGAGATACTGGTCAATCCTTTCGATGACATGAAGAAGAGGCTACGTACAGCGCAACCGATAGTACCTAGCGGCCCTGCAGAGAAGAAGAAAAAGAAACCGAAAGCTGGCAAGAAGTTACTAAGTTTCGATGACGAGGAAGGTGATATAGATGTGCCCGTAATCAAAAAGGCGAAATTCGATTCGCGCATCGTCATGGATGTAGACGTGGAAGACCAGGCTCCAGCGAAAAAGCCTGCTACTGTGAAGCCAAAGGAGGAGAAGTCTTCACAGAAAGCTATACCAGTTCGAGAATCCCGCTCCGATGCGTCAAAGGCGGCGACGCCGTCACCACCACCTGCCGAAAAGAAGCCTACCCTTGTACGCTACGAGCCTTCTCCCGAGAGGGAGACGGTACCAAAGAAGTCGGCGCTAGATCAAGCAAACGAAGAGATCGCTGCTTTGAAAGCATCCATGAAACGGACCATACATTCAGAACCGGTGCGCGAAGTTAAGAAGTCGGCTCTGGAGCAGATGATTCCTGCAACATCATCCCGCGGGCGGAAACGACGTAGAGGGGGCGAAATACCGACGGCAGATGAAGACCTATCCTTGTTCCAGGCATTCAAGTCTAAACTGAAGCAAGTGGGCCCCGAAAAGGAACAGCCCACGGTATCATCAGGTGGTGGTGCCGAAGGGAAACCTTCCGATTCTGCAGACGGCGAAGCTGAGTTATGCGACCTACACTTTATAGCTAATTGTCAAAGCTGCACGTCTTGGGATAAGGCAGAGAAGGCAGAGAGTGACGATGAAGGATGGATGTCACATGCTCTTAGCTTCGCCGCCGATAAGCTGGGTAAGGACCTAAGCTACAGGAAGAAGGCTGAAGAGGAGCTAGTTGTGATAGATCCCCGGGAGAAAGCTCGTACGCTCAAGGAAGAGAAGCGGGTGCAGAGAGAGGCTCAATCCGGAAGATCGGGAAGGGAATGGGATCAAGCGAGAAATGCCAAGCTAGCCAGAGCCTCGGCCCTCGCTGGCAGAGGAGCCAGGTGAGATAAGCTCAGTAGATGGTATAGCTAATCTAACAAAGACGAATATCCCGTCTCATAGCGAGAAAATGGGGTGCCTCGTATTTGATTTCGAGCTGGTGAGTTACAAAAGAAACCGGTTTATTTACATCGTGAAGCTAAGAAATTCATGTTTTGCAACAAGTGTACTGTAACAAGGGGGTGAGCACGAGAGCGTGGTGTTGTTGGCTGCCTAGTTGGGGACTTGCATCGAAATGGATATCGACAAGGTCCAGAGGATCACGATTCACAGGTATGCACACATGGCATCTTCCTAATTATGTAGGTGTGGTGGTGGGTCTAGTTGCTCTCTTTTCGTCTTCAACGCGGGAATCGGAGGAAATACTCCAGAGCCTTATACCTTACTGCTGATATGGCGGAGATGGATGCATTCAAAAGCCGGTTATGGGGTGCCGTAGCGCTCTATCTGGATCTCGCTCTCTGGCGCGAAAATTCTCATCAAGATAATGTCGCGAAAGGGATTGAGTTTGTTGTCTAATACTATACCTTTATGTCAGAGCTGCGAAAATGTGTTTGTCCTTTATATATGCCTATAATTTGATTATGAAGCACGTTTACTCCGTATATACCGTACCTTAATCGCGCTTAATCATCTGCTACCGCCGGTAAGGTCTCGGATGAACTATCCTTATGTAAAAATGTAAAGGTAAGCCAAGCCTGCGTAACAGGTGATTTTTTTATGCCGATTGGCTAGAAACGCGGTATATTCCACAGCCTGGTATAGGCACCAATATCAAAGTTAAATCATTACCTTGTCAACTTATGATCAATGCTGGTAATGACCCATCGAGACGGGTCCGTATGGGTCAGTCGCCAACTCCTGCCCCTCCCATGTTGGATGGCATGCTATCTTATCGTTGCTTGAGCTTCTACAGTACGCTAGTAGTTGGAAACAATCCCAAGTCGCTGTTACTAGCGAGTAGAATTGTATAAGCGGCTATTAGGTACTTAAGAACTTAGATATATATGCCTCCGTCAAGCCGCCCAGGTTTATACACATGCCTCAGACTCTAAGTAACATCAATGATTGAAGTAAGGGTTTGCATTTGCGCTAGATACTTACCTACCTGTCGCCAGTTGGTAAGGCAGGTGCATACTAGATAACGTTAGGTAGTATCGGGTATGGGATGAAGACGTAAAAGTGGTGTCATGTTCCCCATGTCCATACAGGTACCCTACAGTGGGCGACATTAGCTAGCTGTCTGCGGACCACATTTCAGCAAGGCATTCCCAGTACCTACAGATAGGTGCCTTTTAGAGGGTAACCTAGCTGCAAGTAAGTATACCTACCTCTCCACCTCGCAACTCGATCACCTCAATGCATCAAGATACCTAGGTAGCTAGCTACCTCCTACTTCCCACATGCAGTCATGACCTACGTAAACGACATACCATTTGACATATCAGTGCTGCTTCGTGCAACCGTCTCGACTTCTAATTTCCTCTGAAGGTCCGGTTGGCAATTCGAGTCATCGGGTCACCGAGCTCTCCCTTAGTGCTCAGTAAACGAAGAGCCCAGTAAAGCGCGGAGAGAGGGAAATTGAAGCTGAAGCTGTCACAAAAAGCTACCCTAACCTACCTAGGTACTCGGTAGGTGCTAACGCAGGTCGAGCGTAGCAGCAGAGTGGTGCCAAGACACAAGCACGACTCAGCGAAAGACTGGGTTGCCTACCCACCCTGTCCAGTGTCCACCATCCGGCCCGCGGCCTTGTGCCGGAAAATCGGTCAGGGAACTATGCTACCAAGCGACGTCTCGACTGAAAAATAAGCAACGCCGCCGTTTTCCAGCTAGCTTCTGTCCAGCCCCTCCGAGACGGCATCTTACTCTTGGCCCAGGCTGGCAACTGGCAATCACCCATCCACCTATCCCGCGAGACTGGCTCGCGCGCACGCAATCTGCCTCCAACGTGTGGCCCGGCGTCCGCAGTCTCAGTCAGTCGATTGACCGCAGAGCAGAGCGCGACATCCGGCAGACACATCTGTCGCGCGACTTCGAGGGCAGCAGGACGGGAGCTCCCCTTCTGCCTCTCTGCTACTCCTCGCCTTCGCCGTCTGAGGAGCGCACATTCTTACCGTCGCGTCGCGAGAGACAATCCTGGTTGGCGCCGTCTTAGAAGCTTCCCTCCGCCTTCCACGCCTGGTTTACCTTTTGTCTCGTCGGTCGTACTTTGATACCCCGGATGCTATATATAGTTTGGGGGAGAAACCAGAACATCGAAGACATTGCCTAGGATTCCGTCACTGGACGCTGCGCAATATCGCCGAACCCGATTTTGACTACCTTGACCACCTTGACCATCTGAATATCTGCTTCCTCTTGCACATTTCCTGGGAATTGCCCCCCCACGATCGCCCTATTTCCTGCGACGCACCCTGCAGCCGCGCGCAACCTCGATTCGCCGACGAACTACATGTACAATTACAGTTTTGCGCTGGTAGCCTGACCGCGCGACCGACAGCCTCGTCGGAAATCTGCCTACAAGCCGCCTTACCCTAACGCGAACGCCTCGGATCGCTCCGGTAAAATCATCAACATAAAACTAACTCATTCCCTTCTATCGAGATCGCATTTAGTACATATCATCTTTACCTTGGGCTGTTTATTGCGTCTGCTTCTGTGCTGTACACGTAGCACTGAGTCGATAACTTTGATCATCTCTCTACCCGGATATCCTGACCCATGTACACCTACCATCGCTCCATGCCTGCCTCAAATCCCCGGAAACGAGCAGCTCCAGGTAGTGTACCAATACCACAGCAGATACCACCGCAAATACCACAGCAAATGTCTCAGCCGTACAACCCCCCCGAGCAAATGCTGAGGTGGAATGGGAACAATACTGGGAACTTTGCCGACAACGCTTCCAATCCCATCAACCCATATGGCATAGTATCTCCCAACCAGGGTCAGTTTACCCCGGGAGCCCCTACAACCTCCAATGCATTAGCTAGGAGGACAGGGAATAATGCTTTGGTTGCTTCCAACCGCACCTTTTCGCCGCAGTCCGGTGAGCATTGGTCCGGTTTTACCGATGATGTCCTATCCACCCAGTTCAATGGCTCAGTTGACGAGCACGACAACATCGAATTGCTTGAAGAGAAAGCACAAAGGGCGAAGAGAGAAGCCCAGGCCAAGAGGAAACAGATCCCACCTTTCGTCCAGAAACTCAATAGGTAAATTTTCTTGTCTAATTTGACTCTTACCCTCTTGCGTGCGCTTAGCAAAAGTTGACTAACCTTTGATCCTACGCTAGCTTTCTGGAGGAGTCGAAGAACACAGAGTTAATTCGATGGTCAGAGAAGGGTGACTCTTTCATTGTACTCGATGAAGACGAATTTGCTAAGACGCTTATACCTGAACTATTCAAGCACAACAATTATGCGTCATTTGTCAGACAGCTCAATATGTATGGGTTTCATAAAAAGGTTGGACTCTCCGATAACTCCATGAAAGCTAGCGAACGCAAGAACAAGAGCCCAAGCGAGTATTACAATCCCTATTTCAGACGGGGGCACCCAAACCTTCTATGGTTGATCAACAAGCCCAAAAGCGGGAATACCAAGAAGGGCGCCAAAAAGCGCGGTGACGACGGAGAGGTTGATAGTGACGATGATGCCGTACCGGTTGAAGACCCTGTTTCTCAATCTTTTAACCAGCCGAATGTGCCCAACCGAGCCCTGCCTCCCCCCGAGACCGGCCCGCTCCAAAAGAAAGAGTTGGCCCTCGTGAGAGATCAAATGGCGGCCTTGCAACAACGCCAGAAGCAAATCAGCGACGCCATCACTCGACTACGACAAGAACATAATCAACTCTACCAACAAGCAATGATGTTCCAGAACATGCATAATCGTCACGAGAATTCCATCAATGCCATCCTAAATTTCCTAGCTAACGTGTTTCGAAAGTCGCTGGAAGAGCAAGGAGGGACTCAGAATGTAAATGATCTGCTTGCTAGTATCATACCCAACGTACAAGTGCCTTCCGCGACTCAGGGCAGTGTTGGCAGTGTTGTTGACCTCGGTGACTGGGTACAGCAGCAGGTACCCCAGAACTCTGCGAAAGTCGGAACACCCAAAAGAGCACAGCGCCTGTTGCCCCCTATTCCAAATAATCAGCCCCCTTCGCATTCCGCTACCCCCCAGCCTCCCTCATACCCTAACTTTGCAAATCAAGAACCACAAACAGGTCATGTTACTGAGCTCGCCGATACGCCTGTCGAATCTGCTAGCACGCCCTCCTATCTCAAACAGGAATTAGAGTCCAATCCCCAAGAAAGCGTGCTCAAGATCCTTCAAAATGCCAACTCGAACGCTGGCAAAGCTGGCAACGCGCCTATCGACCTACCAAATGTGGCCGCCAATACGGCAGTGAACATGACGAATGACCAACGGAACCTTATGCTGTCTATCATGTCGAGAGGCCATGACGGCAGCGCGCCAACGCCCACCCCGTCTGCTTCATCTCCAAGCGTACAGACTCCAGGCGTCTCCAATACGGGAACATTTGGAGCATCGGCAAAAAGCGGCCAGCCAAGTCCTAATCCTCCGAAAACCTCTTTGTCACCGACGATGCCCTCGGGAGTGCCAGCGTCTATACAACGGATGTCCCAAACCAACGAAGAGATAGAGCAGCTCGAACGCCTACAAAGAGAGCAAAGCCAGAAGCTTGAGAATCTTAGTTCCATACTCGGTCCTCTTAGCCCCTCTGGCCGTATACCCGGGCTGGAAGATCCGTCAACGGACTACTTCGGGGAAGACCTAGACCTCAGTCAATATCTAGAGCCGAATATCTACGCGACCGATGGAAGCGGTGCTGATTTCAACTTCGATACCGCCGCGTTCAACGACCACGCGAACCTGGATTGGCACCCAGAGATGACGGATTTTGCAGGGGCAGCCACTGGACAGCACGCCATGGAGCCCGGTCGCGTTGTGGAAACGAACACACCCAGCCACACATCACCAAGTGCAAGCGGCACAGAGGAGATCACGCGGGAGGAGTTCGAAGAAAGCCCAGGCCGAGTCGCGAAGAGACAGCGAAGAGCGTAGCAAGAAAAGAAAATCAGGAGTGGCGTTCTAGGTTTCCGGGTAGGAGGGTTTCGCCCTGTTAGATATCAGCTCAATCATGGAGTCAGCGGGATTGAATTTGCATATGCCATGAATGAGAATCAGATCAAGACCATGTTTAAAAATTTACTTATGCATGCGAGGGTTAGCGGTTGCCCGCTGAGTAAGTAGTTTATAGTAGCTAGGTCAGGTACTTTATAATATCTAGCATGCTATTTGTCGAGCCACGGGAATGATTGGTGATGTAGTAACCCGGCGATGTCTTAGGTCCTGGTGTAGATACCTAGTCGGCTTTGTCATTGCCGCTGCTACAGGTTTCAAGTTAATAAATAAGCGCCGATAAATACCTAATTTAGTATTGCTTGGGAACAGTTTGGGGATAATTTGGGATCCTCACGACCAGTGAATCCAGGTCAATGCTGGTTTGGTTCTGGAGCTCTGCTGAATAGGATCGTAGGGATGCAAGTTACCGTGGTACTTGGAATGAAGGCCGACGTCATCGCTGCTTCCCTACCTCGCCCGTGTTACTCGGTAATTAAGTAGACTATGCAGCAGCTAAAGAGGGAGGCTTAGCCACCTTGTAGGTTACCTACCTACTCCAAGGGGGCATCTGCGACTAAGAAAGAAGTCTCAACCATTTGTCAGTCACTCTTTACTTCGTCGTCTTTATGTCTTTATTGTTTGTTTCAGAGACACCTTTTCTCTGATCTCGCGCGCGCGCGTTTGTTGCTCACGTTGTGGTTTATTGAATTTTGGATTATTTTGCAAACCTCTTCTTCTCTTGGACTCTACCTCTCCTCTTGAACAGACAAGACGATAATGACCAATTGTTCAAATGCGCCGTCTACGGTTCCCAGCGACTCAGGAGTCGCGGGAATAGGGGTAAGTATCCTTTCATACCTGGATATATAGTCTACTATAAATCGTGATATGTGCTCGATCATCGATGGTGTTGTGTGCACGTGAGCCACCTAATGCAGGAACAAACCCACACGACGATATTCTAGGCGTCCCTAGTCAGCGCTAACTCGGCGCCACACTGCAGGTTCTACTATCGTTCATCATCACGGCAGCTATTGCGCTCGGCATTAGTGCATCGCTGGTGCTGCAAGAGGCGCGCGGGCGCGCCTCGCACAAGCCCAGCGTGTTGAGACGCAAGCTGCTGAACGCATACTCGGACCAGCAAATCCTGACAGGCATCGGGATCCAGAGCGTCGGGCTGGCCAAGTCCGACTCTCTGGTGCCGTATCACTTCTTCATCATCTGGACACTGTCTCTGCTGTCCATGGCCGTGCACAATGCGAGTCTCCTCGTCCTCGTCCACGACTTTCGACGCGACTGGGTGCTGCGCTGGCTGCGTCAGTTCCTCATCTTCGTGAACCTCGTCTTAAGCTCCCTCTACGGCGTATACATCCTACGAGCCATTCAAGTCGGAATCAACGACTCGACATTCCCTATCGCATGCATCTGGGCCAAGACCGACGGCACTGGCCAGGCGTCGACGGGAAACAGCGGTCTCTCATTCTTCGGCACCATTGTGGTGCTCGCGGGCAACGTGATCGTCTTTGTGCTCGCAACGTGGTACCTCCATTCGCGCACGCAGCGCTTCTATAAGATCATCCAGATCATCGGGCTACTACTCATGACCGCCATCTCGATCGGCGCCGTCGTGCGCGTGTCTTTGCTCGCCGACGCCCTTGGTAGTGACCATCCCATTAAGCTCAGCGACGGCGGTGAAAGACAATGGAGTTTTGGCCAGCTGCTCTCTGTTGGGATGCTGTTGCTACCGCTGGTGTCCATCATCGAGATACTGCGCGGCGAAATAAAATGCGCCCCGCCCGTTGCCGATGTTGGGGAAGAGAAAGCCAGTCTATTGGGCGACAGCGAACACCAGATGAATCCATTGGATCAACCCTCGTTCCAGCCGAACCCGTTCTTTGGCTCTCAAACTAACCTGTTCAAAAAGTGAAAGGGCCGTTCAATGACTGCTCGGACGCAAGGATGGATGGACAATAATGAAAAGATAAGAGCGGTAGCGTTGGTTACGCCAAGCTTCAAAGAGCTGGTGAAAGCCAAGGAATGCTCGCCGGAAACGGACGGACATTCAAGTACACCCCGATAACGCCCCGACATATGTCGGCTATGTTGAGCCGTGATATCGACCGCTTATTGCGCCGCCGTCAAAATAATATTGAGTGCCGGCTTACCGCCAGCGGGCGCCATGCAATGCATGCATATGCTAAGCCTTACCATGGTCACGCTCCCTGGTGAGAAGCGGAAAGGGTTACTGGGCTTATCTATCAGGATCGGAAAATGCTTTGATACCCCATGATAGCTAATTCAAAATTGCTAGAATTAAGAATGGACTACAAGTACACTCCCTTCTGCAGTCCACGGTTGTGAGAGTTGCTGCCTTAAGTAGAGAGAGCCAATGCTAGGTGGAAAGGAGCACAGTCAGATTAACATCTGTATGCATGACGCGTACTGGGAAATATACTGCATGGAAGTCTGATTGTGATACGGTCGCATTTCTATTTAGGTACGCATCTTGCGTAGATTATAGTACAATGTCGGCTCGCTTATCAACATGGCCGACGTCTGCATCGGCAAAGAGCCCGATTTTATGATAAAGCAACGCAACATGTACGGAGGATTAACCCCGGATTATCGAGCACACGCCCCCGCCATGATCTCCCTGCCGGCTTATTATAGCATATATTTTGAAGCTAAGGTGTGTTAAGTAGTGACGTCTACTACCTTCTCAACTAGTATCACATTACTTACACAACTATGTAGGTAAACCACGGCCTCGAGAAACTTCCTCAGCCCGAGAGGGGAGAATGTCAAAGATTGATCTGAAAATAGAGCAGTACTTTGCGGGGAAGTAAGCCTCTCTTTTCCTTGAGTGGAAGATCAGCCACCGTAGGGTCTCATCCCGCCGCAAGCTAACCTATCAATCAGTCAGATAAATGTAACGACGATAAAGGATGCAACCTAAACCATCACAACCCCTTGCAGCCACAGCTACATGGGGCAAGACACGCACACACATACTTACTTTCAGCATCGTACACTTACCAACGTACGGCTTACTTTAGGCCGGGATACATTGTCAATTTTGCTGCTGTGCTGCTTGTAAGAATCGGCGTGCGCCTTTAGACCAAGGCGACCATGCCGAATTGGAATCCCGCCATATTATGCTATGATCACGCAATATTGGCCAAAAGGTGATCTTTCCCGACGCAACGCAACACACCCCCATGTAAGCCTATTGCGGACGGGAAAGGCAGGGACATTCATTCCCGAGTCCGAGAGATCCTGGGTGTCATCGATCCAGAGCTACATATCCGAATCTGATAAGACAAATGGCGGGGAATCCCCTACAGTATAATAATGACATGGACATGTTCTCTTTCTTTAGATTTGGGGTACACGTGCTCTTTGTTCTTTTGAATTTCACTGTCTTATCTCTTACTATTTAAGAGTGGTTGGCTAGCTCATAGCCTCGTATCTCGAAAAGGAGAGTGGTATTTTATATATCTACAATGGCTCCAATCGCACTCGGCACACCCTCCTCAGTAGATGTGGTACAAACTCTAAAGACACGTGTGAAGAATGCCGACCTAGGCATCTTCCCGGACGGGCTGAAGACATCAGGTACCATAAGACCAACTCTATACCCCTCTACATAGGAGATTAGCATACCACTTGCATTACACTCACTAACAACCACCCAGGCCAGCACCCGCCTTTACACGACCAGATCTACCCCTACAGTGCCTTTCCAAAGCATATTGAGGGGCAGACGGTATGGCGGCCAGAGGACTACGCCAACAACCCGGAGCGCTGGGTCCATCAGTTCTCGGCGTCCGAGATCGAGGAGATCTCCCGGGCCGCGGACGACTTCATCGCCTCGGGATTACCCATCACGGGTATCACGAAGCAGAACTTCCCGCTGCCTAGCCTCGAGAGTAACTTGGCTGCTATGCGCCGGGAACTGTTGAACGGGAAGGGTTTCATGCTGTTTAAGAAGGGCATTCCTGTTGCCGAGTGGGGCAACTTGAAGTCCGCTGTTGCGTATTTCGGGTTGGGGGTGCATATCGGGTATCCGGTTTCACAGAATGTGAGTTTGGTTTTGTTTTGCTTTGGGTTTACTTCCCTCATTTTCCGCCTAATTCCCCAGGGTTATATCCTACGCCTTCAAACAACTCCACCTTCAACTGTGTCAACAAACGTATATAAGTGGCCGAGAACTAATGAATGGTATACAGAGAAATGGTCATATCCTTGGACATGTCCAAAGTCTTGACGTAGATAGCACCCAGATCGATTCAGTACGCATCTATAAGACCACAGCTAGACAGGTAAACAACCCCTTCTGAGTCACGGCCTAAAGGCACCATGTCACAAAACCAGATGAAATAGTATCTGACTATCACCCAGGCCTTCCATGCCGATGAGTGCGACATCGTCGGCCTCCTCTGCCTCGCCCGCGCACAATCCGGCGGGGAATCAGACGTAGCCTCGATCCACCACGTCTGGAACATCCTACAAGCAGAGCGTCCGGACGTCGCCGAGCTCCTGACGCAACCAATCTGGTACTTCGACCGCAAGGGCGAGGTCTCAGCCGGCGAGGAGCCGTACATCCGGGGCGCCGTCTTCTACCTCGAGACGCCGGACCCGGCGGACCCGGCCCGCGAGCAGCGCGTCTACTGCAAGTGGGACCCGTACTACGTGCGCAGCCTGCGGCGGTTCTCGGACGCGGGCATCATCCCGCCGCTGTCGGCCGCGCAGGAGGAGGCCGCGGATCTCCTCGAGGCCACGTGCGAGCGCGTCAAGCTGCACATGGTCCTCGAGGTCGGCGACATCCAGTTCGTCGCCAACTCGCACACCCTCCACGCCCGCACTGCCTATACGGATCACCCGCCGCACACGGGGCTGCCGCGGCGCCACCTCATGCGTCTGTGGCTCTCCGTGCCGCAGGGCGAAGGGGGCTGGAGGTTGCCGTATTGGGATGCGGATGAGAAGAAGCGGGGTGGTATCCAAGTTGATGATACCGCGCCCGTCGCGAGACTTGAAGGGGACTGATGCTTTGTTGTTTTGATGTGGTGAGGACTGGTTGACTTGAAGATTTGATGTTGGAGTTTGTGGCGTATCATCGTGTAGCGAGGGTAGGCGTTTTGTTGATTTTTAGACATACTGTCGCTTTTAGCTCGATTAATCGAAAGCGAAAATTATATTTCGACTTCAGTCGACTTCGTCTCAGCACAATATTGTGTTTCCTGTATAAGATGTGCTGGGGTTTCGCTCACCTCATCTTTGAAGATCGCGGTTCTGTACTTGTCCGAACGCCAGTTCCGACTCCCTGGCATTTGCAGCTCTCATCCGTCAGTCAGATTCCATCCAGTCTGTCGCAATGTGAATGAGCATGGGAGGGGTAGCAGCGTATGCTGCCGACGTACACCTGCAGGGTGCTACTGCTATTATTGGTGAGATATCGCGCCCATATTATAATGGAACCGAAAGCAAGAATCCGAAGGGAGCCCACGTCGGTAACGGGTAGGCTCTGGAGCCAACACATACCGTCGCAGGTACCGTCGCGCATTGTTCTGATGTGACGAGTCATCCGCGGGATCTAGGTCCCTCTGATATTATCGCATTCTATGGCGTGTATGTGTTCACTTATAATTCCGAAAGGTTTTAGTCTGCTATGTAGGACTTTCGCCTCCAGATATTGAATATCAGATCTCAGCGTTCCGAAAAATCCTAAATGAATATCGCACAATGTCGAGCTCCAAGCGAAAATCCCCGCCGAACACAAGTGGTCAAGACAAGTGCTATTTTCGACTCTGGCGACGCTTCTACGAGCCTCTCGTACTGTTGAAAATCCTAGGCAAGACGAGAGGAGAGCATAGCCCTAAGCCCGAGCAGCAGAGCCCAGTCCATCGCTTTCTCGACAACCTAGCCTATCTGGCGGATCATCAGAAAGGGGGTTCAACTACTTCGGCTATTGGCCTTGAAAATGCCCCCGAGCAATTCAACTTCTGGATTGCATCTAATGAGACTAAGCAAAGTGCTAAGAGCGCCATCTTTCTGGCATCTATCCTCAAAAAGGTTCGGACAATCGCGGATGCACCAGTTGGCGTGAGGGCATCGCTTCAGGAAAAGCTCGTCCGCGACTGCATCATCTTCGCTAAGGACAGAGTAAAAAAGGAAACAAAGATGCTTATGAAGGATATTACAAGATGCGTGCGATTGTTCACGAACCCGGACGGTCAGTAGGACCAGTTGAAAATTTCGCAGAGCCGTAGTCTAATACTCCCAGCCAGATATTGAGCTTTGCCGATGGCTCAACCAGTTCCAAGACATGGAACCTTCAGAGCTGTGTTATCTTGCGTATCGAGAAAGAGACAGTCTCATGATGAAGAGGCTCAGCCGTCACTTGCCGGCGCACGGCGACCTATCTGTGATCGATGGACATTTTGGTGCAATCAAAGAGTTCATACATCGCCTGGGACGTCTGGCTCACCACATCCGTGCACCCCAGCAAATAATCGAAGACATGTCGAATCATACAGGATTACGCAACGTATTGGACGAGTTTCAGGTCCACTCGATCCGGCCGCAACCTGCGGTAGATCGCCCTCTTTCAGAGCCAGATATACACATATATAGCATCATGACTCGCATGCTTCCCTCCAACGGATTTAACGCGCAGTACAAGGAAGCTGCAGATTTCATGAACCAGCGATTTAACATTGTCGCTCAGTTCAGGAAACAATACGACGATAAGAACTTTAGACCCTTAGTGCATGCCGAGATCCAGGTGTTGGAGCATTTCTGGGGAAAGCGGCAATTTTTCAACGACGATCGGTATATCGGGTGCAGTAAGCCAGCATGCTATTGCTGCCATCTGTATATGCAGTATCACCCGGCCAGATGCGTAGTGCCGCAGACAAGTCGCAACGTTTACCTGAACTGGGGGCTCAAGGCACTACCACAAGGCTCGCGCGATGCCGAGTATACCCACCAAAGGGACATTTTGAACGAGATGGCGAACTCGATTCGCAAAGATGCGCTGGATCAGATACTGCGGAAGACATCTGCTGCGCCTTGGCACCCCGACTCTCAGACTGGCTTCACCTTGCGCGCACCATCAATTCGTGACGAAGCTCTGCATTCCGATGGGCAGGCAACGTTCACAGAAGCAAGTAGAATGGTAGACCTCGGTGAGTATCAGTCGTACCTGGTTTATCTCTGCGATACCCGTTGGGGACTAACAGAGATCGCAGACATGGCTACAGACTCGAACGGAAGCCAATCAGGTAGCGTTAGTTGCAATGCTTCTGACTCGACGCACTCCTCTTTGGCTAGTCTGAGCGACGATAGTACCCGGCATCTGCGCAATCTTTCATGGACAGTTGACGACGACGGAGGTGAGGAGTCAGACTCGTCTAGCGGCGGCGCGAGGTTGTAAACTGAATTAACATCTCACGGGGAGAGAGAGAGAGGGAGGGAGGGAGGGAGAGAGGGAGGGAGAGAGGGAGAGAGGGAGGGAGAGAGGAATGCTCAATCTCTGTGTACTACCATTATTCAAATGATGGATTCATATCGCATGAGTGTTTTCTTTCGTGGGCAACTTCGAGGGGGATATGGAGGTACCTAAAACGTGAAAGTTGTATGGTTTGGGTGTTGGCTCAGACGGGCGCGCTGGTTGCTGAATTCAATTTAATACGCCAAAACGACGTACAATCGTGTTTGAAATAGCCTCAATTTGACAATCTTTACCACACATCATTGAATTGTGGCGATGATGGCTTTCGTGTGAGTGCTCAACTTGAAATAGGTATTTCAATCAAGAACCTGCTTTTTAAGTCTCTAGGAAGGCGAGATATCCTGTAATGAGCCTTGAGATGCCGACCCACCCTACCCTACATGATGGCCCCACTGTTTCATACCTAAGGCTGTACCGGCAGTGTTAGTCTAGTTCGCGACATCCAGGTAGGTACAGTCTTAGACTTCTTCACTCCACGACAGACATAAACGATCAACTAACCGATAGCGCGGCCCAGTGGTGTGAATCCGAATTCCATAGCTAGCCCGCGTGATGGTATAGATTCTGATATCTCGACGGCTGCACCGGCCCTAGACTTCGACATGGATGCCCCGCCGGTCAAGCTGTCGGATCTTCTCCGACACCCCGAAGATCTGGACAAGATTGGCGCGCTGAAGCTGGAATTCACGCGCAAGAAAGCAGCGGTGGACTCACAGCTTCGGGGAGGGCTGCGCGACCAATTGGAGACGACCCAGGCTGGCATGAATGGCCTCACCGATGGGCAGAAGACGGTGCAAGCGATTCGCGACGAAATGATGAAAATTGACACCCTCTGCTCCGAGTCCCAGAACATGATCAAGGACTTCGCCAGTATAAACATCGTCTCTCAAGCCCATCGGAACTTCGGCGCTGTCGAGACCATGGTTGACAACCTCCAGACCTTCAACGACCGCCTCAATAGGATCGAGATTATGTTGCAGGAGGATGCGCAGGACATCAAGACCATGCCGAATCTACTACGAGTCCACTACGAGCTTACACAACTACGAAACATCCGAGACGATGCGATGGAGCAGATACAACGAGCAGAGGACCCGAGCTTACAATCCACATTGGAAGACTACTTCTCGAGACTGGACGACGCCATTGAATGGTTCGACCAACACTTCGATTTGGTTGCGCTGGACATGATCAACTTAGTCTGTGATGGCGATGATGGGATCGTCGTACGCCTTGCTATCATTGTCGAGGCCGAGGAAAAGAGCGATCAGAGAGTAGAGGCCCTCCAAGAAGCTCTGAAAGATCATAAAGAGATGGCGACACGATTCCAGAGCATAACGGACGGCGCCAAAAAGGTCAGAGGATATAAGGACAGGTTCTTAAAATCGATAAGAATAACTTGTGAAGAGAAATTGGCTGAGGCCAAGCAAAAATTCCTAGAGGACCCAACGAAACTTGCGGACTCCATGAAATGGTATTTCAACTACTTAAATGCGGTGAAACAAGGAATGGTGCATTTAATGCCGAAAAAATGGAAGATCCTCAAGACATTCGGCGACATCTACCACCAACTTATGCATGATTTCCTAATCGGCATGATAGAAGACCCGGAAGCAAGTTCGGCACATACGCTGGAGATCATCAATTGGCCGGAGAAATACTATAAGAAAATGAGGAAATTGGGGTTCGTCGAGAGCGATTTGAGGCCGCACATACTCGACAATCGAGAACAAGAGCTCGTCAAGGATTTCCGACAACTTATCATCAAATTTCTTGACGAATGGATCGAGCGTATTTTCGCTCAGGAGAGACGTGATTTTGCAGATCGGAACGTCGAGGGATCGAATCTTGATACGGACGAATATGGTTACTTCCGTACCAGGAACTTGGTCGACATGTGGCGCATGCTTCGGGAGCAGATTGACGTCGCTGGTAACTCACAAAGGACAGATGTCGCCGAGGGTGTCATTGATGCCATGTTCCTTCGACTCCGTGGCCGACAGCAATCCTTCCAGAAAATGCTCGAAGAAGAAGCTATCAAATACGAAGGTGACAGAGAGTCAGAACTTGACGGCTTTCAAGCACTTCAGGACTGGCTTGTTGCAACTGCCAATGACCAAATGGCTTGCATAGACGATAATGAGGAAGACGGTCGGCTCGCCTATCTTTCTAGCTTCAAGCAGAAGTTTGAGCCTTTTGTCACACCACAGTATATGGAACACGCAGAAAACGAGATGAACTTATTACGAGACGGCTACGTCGACTTTAGCACATGGTGCATCAATAAATTCGCCAAGCTGGTAATATCAGTGGATTTCAGGACAGTAATCACGACCTTCTTCACACCCCGATGGTACGAGACAATGGCCATGAAGCAGATGATCGTGACGTTCGAGGAGTACGTCAGCGATTACCAGCAAGTGCTTCACCACTCTCTTGTGGATATATTCGTCGAGATCTTCGCCGACGAACTGTTAGTTCGGTATCTGATGTGCGTGCGCAACAAGGGCGCCAAGTTCAAGCGCACCGACCCCTTTCAAGACAAGATCTTCAATGACATCGCGACGGCCTTCGAATTCTTCCGCGCACTCCCCAACCCGGACGTCAGCAACACCATCACACAGACTTGGCGCGTTACCGAGTACTTCCTGCAGCTACTCACGGCTGAGAAAGAAGCTATCCCGGACGTGTTTCAGGACTTTAAGTCCCGCTATTGGGATTTGCAAATTACGTGGGTCGAGGCGGTGCTAAGGTCGCGGGATGATTTCGAACGCAGTATGTTGAACGCCGTCAAGGCTCGAGCGGCGCAGATGGATGTTGTCAGGGGACCGGAGACGATTATGGGGAAAGTCAAATAAAGTTTCCGTGTTTTGTTTGTATGTATATTGTCAGCCACCTAGCAAGTTGTGCTTCGTTAATGATACCTTGGATACTTGAGCCCCCCGTGAAAAGGAGTGTCCAGCAATTCGCTTGACATCTATACATTTTACCTCTCTATGTACAGCACGTAGTTAGGACCATGGTTAGTATTCTTCATGGGGTGAAGAGGTCCTCAGGTCAGTGACTTCTGATACCTTAGAACCATGAGCTTCTCAAGAATGCTGACCTCGGATATTCGGTGAAACCAATGGCGTAGTTACGGATACTACCGTGACTTTTGACTTCGGCTGGGTTTCAGAAGTGAAAGTTAGCGGGAAAAGTGGTTTGGTACTCATGCACCTTGTTTGGCCTGCTCTTGCGAGGTATCCACCATAAATTGCAGTAAAAAATCGTATGAACATTGTCATACCGAATTGCACTCGGTCCGACTAGTTGAGTCGAGTTCCGTGATTACAATAATAGAGTCCGTATCCAAAAGCCGCCTGGGTTGGGTGTGTATATAGTGTATAGTTGGGATTGTGGCTGGCGTTGGGCTGATAATGAACTTTGGCCCTAGCTCATATACCATGTGTAGACTCTTTAGCGCTAAGATGGGATACGAAGAGCATGCTAATATTTGGTATGCAACACAAACTTCCCTGCTCCTAGACGATGTTTGGTCGGCTTCTGACGTCTCCCTGTGAAGCCAGAGCGAATGATGGCGGTGTGATGGGGCTGCCGCCTCATGCCGTGTACCAGGGACAACATGCACCTTTGATCTCTGACACGAGCATCGTGCCTTGGCCCTGGAAGAGAATATGTGCGACCGCATTGTCCTGTAGAGCGTCCAATCTGCGACCATTCAGAACTTCCGCATGATTCCACATGACGATTCCAGTGGAAGGGCTGGCTGGCTGACTGTCGTGCGAGTAACATGTGTAGCCAAGCCGGCTAAGTCTGCTCCTCGATGACCTCTCCGATGCCGTTTTACGGCAGTAATATGCCGACGAGTTGATCAGAACCCTGCATTTCCAGCGGTCGGGAGCGAGCTGTCCCATGTTTATAACCTTGCGTAGAGATATATGGCCGCGCGTGTTGACTCTGACTAGTATAGGTAAATAGGGCGATTCTCTATCCCAAAGTCGAAATGCAACAACGACTTAGCTGGTCAGACATAAATAAACCGACTGGTCCCAGTGACGCATGAGTGTTCTGTTGAAGCTAGTATGGCCATCTTTCGGGCAGCATTCATACACAGAGAGACACAGATGTAGTGATAGTTGTACGGCAGGAATGTTCACTTTAAATAGAGAACTACGGACAAGGCTGGCTGGATAGTACGAAGACACACCACGTGAGCAGCACACGTGTGCGACCCCTTTTTGCAACGTGGCTAACGCATGGTATTATCATCTCGCCGAGGATGCCCCCGAAGACTCAGCATTCGCCCTACGGAAGAGACGGTTCTCCTGCACTAGTTTCTCGGGTATCTGTAGGGCTGGCGGTGTGTCACACGGGCTTTCGTAAGTTGTGAGACTAGTTGTGCATTGGCCAAGTGAGAAGAGGATCAGAACAGCATCAAGAGCTATAGCACTTAATTTCTCAACGTAATCGCTGAACATATTCTTGAGCTCCTTAGAATACACTCCGTATCTTGTCGATATCGCATTGGTGGAGGTGCAACTCCATAACCAGACCCGACAATGAGGATCATAACTTGGCAACGAAGCTTGGCTCGTCGACTTTTCATCTATACGGTTGCATATATGCTGATCGTATATCCGGGACATGAACCAAGCCTTCTCGAAAGGGGAGGTCGGTGCAACGGCCCTGCAGATGAACGTGTGAGCCAAGCGGTTTTCATATATCAAAGCCACATGGCATGGAGCCTTGGCTACTTCAAGAGATATCAAAGCTTTCTTGGCATCAAGACAACGACATATCTAAGAGCAAAAAGGGCTCCTATCACAAGGCGAGACATGAGAAACGAGCGAATGCCACCTGCCTCGGTAGGCAGTTAAATCGGACAGGAGGCTGTGAAGGCTTGGAGGTTGAAACTGATATGGGAATGTTCACATGTTATCTTCCGCGTCGTCGCTCGACCGGAGGCGAGCTCGATATGGTTAGAGAGCTGAGGCTGACGAATGAGATCAGCAGCCACGTTTACGTACGATTTAGGAAATACGAAATACTCTCTCCAACGACAACGCATTGATTTCAATGGCCCAGCCAGGTAGGTGCCTGTCTACTAGTGCATACTAGTCGCGAGTGCTAAACATGGCCGACTAAGAACTAGCATGGCGATGCCGAATCAACCCCACAGCCGACGCACCGTTGGTTCGTTGGTTCGTCGGTTCGTCTTGTGCCGTCGAAATTTTTAATTTTTCCCCTCGGGCCAGTAGCACCGGTTCTGTACCGGCTATCTACACTACGTTGCCCAGATAGGCTGGTAGCTGCGATCGTTAGCGACGTCGCAACGGGCATGCCTACACTAGTAGCTGGGCGAATGTCTCTTACCAAGACGCTTTTTTCTTTCCGATAGCCCGGTTTTAATTCTGCTGACATACGGGGTAAACTAGACTGTAGGTAATTGCACTATCTTGACTAGGCAATTGGTGCGTACTAAAGACCCGTCTATACACCAAGGGCAGTCTAGTGGAATTATACCTAACCTAACCAAAACCTAACTACCTGATCTACTACTGCAGCCCGTGCGTGCGTACCTAACATGGAGGCCCCTTCATCAGGAATCAGCGATCAGGAGACTACCTACTAGTAATAGTAGCAGTATTTGCCCTACCTCCGGCCTTACCTCTTGCATGTTGAATAAATAATATACTACATATACTACTACTACTGACAAAAAGTTACATTGGTGTACGGGCGGTTCATTGTTTATTCAACTTTTACCCACTCTTTTTAGTTTGGCTAAAGGGCTGCTCCAATTCCCAGTTCCTTTCTGCATTTCATGTTTCGTCACCATCGTTTACTTTTATTACTATTGCCCACCTTGCATTCCACCACCACCATCGTCACGAGCTCCTCGAACTTCGCCATACACAGGCCGCTTCCGCACGTCAACGCGTGTTTACTTAGTCTGCTCGCTTGGCTGATGAGACGGGGAGGCAAAAAGAATACCTGCTGCTGCTCCCAGGGAACTCTGTATAATCTGTCTGAGCATTATCTATCAATTCACACTTAGGCACCTATCTTATCCTATCTCCCTAGGCCCTGAGGTAAGGTGCCCATCAATTAATTAATTTGCGGTTACTGTACCTCCATAATACGTGCATGGTGTACCATCCCATCGCCGTCCTTGCCACCCGCCTCTGTCTGCCGGGAGATGCTGCTGGTCCCTCTCCGTCCCATCACGAGCACGCGCACCTGGCACACGCCCCCCCTCCCCCTAGAGACTCGAGACTCGGTGGTTTTATACTCTAGGCTTTCTTTTTCCTCTCTCCGCTCCTCTAGTCTCGGCGACCATCTCTCGGAATTCAGTTGACCAAACCTGCTGCTTGGCCCTGCACACAGCCGTCCAACACCACTGCGACTCGAGAGCGCCCATCCAGCTGCACGCCCTCTCTGCGCTACCTAGCGGTCCAATGAGAGCCGAACAGGCCGGCGCAAACCCGACATTTCGAACCACGCTCGAGTAGGACGAGACGGAGACCGTCAAGTCGTTGCTAGCATTCACCATGGACAGCAATGGAACGCATGCCAAGGACAAGAGGGCCGACAGCGACGCCAAGTCCAAAGACAATACTCCAAGCGCTGCCAACACGCCCACCGATACCAATAAGAGCCCGAGGAAGAGGCGCAAGGTGAATCATGGTACGCTGCTGTTGTGCGATACTGCCAAAATTCTCCCATTCATCCCCCCTGACGTTGTTTCTTCAAACCCCCCTGGTCGCCGCCACCAACACCACCACATCTATACTGCTACCCGTGCTGTTTCTCTCCGCCGCATGGGCTAGGCTAGGGCTAATTTTGGTCGCGCGTTCCTACAGCCTGCGTTTACTGCCGCCGATCTGTAAGTCCTCATCCAGCAAACCTTGTTCACCACCACAGCAACACAACACAGCACCATTACAGCACCACTACAGCAACCACCTTGTATCCATTGGTTCCACGTCTACGCGCCTTTCTGCGCCTGTGTGAGGGGGTTGCTGTCGCTCGCTCGCCTCGTGATCTCATGTCCTATTCTGTTTTGCCTCTAGGGTCCCTGCTAGTATTGTGAACCGCGCGTGACGCGCCCCGACTCGTCTTATCCTCTTAATTTTCTTATTTTTAATTTTGCGGGTGACGTCGCTGACCACTATCTTTCTCCATGTTCATAGCATATGACGTGTGATCTCGTATGTAAGATCAGTTCCTCGCTGCGTTACGTCAATGGCTGGGAGCTGTTGCTCCTGGGTGCATGTACCGAGATTGACTAGGGATCGCCCCCCTTGTTTAGGAAAGACCATGTACGAGATGCATTAAGCGCAACATTGGCCATCTTTGCCATGATGAACCCAGGGATCCGGATGCAAAGAAGCCCAAGAGCTCTAATCATGCAGCCGCACGTGACGAATCAGACACCCAGACGGAGTTGTCGCGGAACTCGATAGATCGAAGTACCAATGCAATGGTACCGCCCTCTTTCGATGCCAATCGGTCGTCTCAGGGGACCAAGCCTAGTTTTGGTCCACTAGGCCAAGGCAACCATCTGCAACTTGTGTCACCGAGCTCGGTCTCAGGTGCGCAGGCCTCCGTTACCTCTAGTGCCAGCAATATGAACCAATGTTAGTCCCGTGAAAACCCCTTTATGAGCGTCTATATTGAAAGCTGACCTCGCAGTGGGCGGTTTCTCTGATGCATGGCTCACCGCACAAAATCAATTCCACGACATGCATCACTATAATCCCCAATATATGCTTCCCCAGGAAGTCACCCACGAATTTAACCTGCTCAATGACTTCCTGAACACAAGCCTTCTTGATGAGAATGGAACTTTGACGGATGAGCAGAGCCTATACAGGAATCAGTCTGGCCAAGCGGATATGGTAGGCTTTGTAGGTAATCCCCTGCCACCGAGCGCGATGGAGGCCGGGTCTATGCTACCACCAAACTCGGAGCGGAGCGCGATTCCAAGACCGAAGAGTGCCGCGCCCCCAGACAAGACACGGGAATTCTACCTTCAAGCTGCAGATCCGTCAGGTAACGACACACCCGAAGCGCGTATGCAACGCGTGTTGAAGGCTAAATACGATGCCGGCCTCCTCAAGCCTTTCAATTACATCAAGGGATATGCCCGGCTCTCTAACTATATGGAAGGACATATTGCACCAGCGTCGAAGCAGAAGATTTTACGGCAATTAGATCGCTTCCGTCCTAAATTTCGTGAGAAGGTGCAAGGACTTACGGACATGGAGCTCGTCTACGTGGAGATGTGGTTTGAGAGGTCGCTAATGGAGTATGATCGTGTATTTGCGTCGATGGCCGTGCCAGCCTGCTGTTGGAGGAGGTCCGGTGAAATTTTCAGGGGTAACAAGGAAATGGCAGAGCTCATTCACGTACCAGTAGAGAGGTTACGAGATGTAAGCTAGCTATGTTATCTGCCATTCTCGATGACGCTGACTTGACGCCGGATAGGGCAAAATATCCATACACGAGGTCATGACGGAGGAATCGCTCGTACGATACTGGGAGGAGTTTGGCACCATCGCATTTGACCCAGCACACGATACACTCCTGACAGCGTGCGCGCTGAAGAACCCCGATGACCGCTCCAATGATCCCACTATCAATTGCTGTTTTTCATTTATGATACGCAGAGACGAACATAAGATGTGAGTTCAGAGACAGAGCACGCCACATTTGAATCATAGCTAATGCAGAGTAACAACGTGGGCAGACCCAGCCTCATTGTAGGCAACTTTCTACCGCATGACCCTTCCCAAGGGTGAGGGTACTCGGCGCTTGTTATTTAGACGCTTGCATAGTATAGCGATATTTAATCACAGAGGATAATAAAGGCAATGGAGCTTGATCATAAACATCCTTCGATACATGTTCGGATTGAAAACTATCTGAATAGTCGACTGTCGTGTTTGCTGGAGCTGCCAATGACATGAAGTCCAAGAGACATTAATTGCAACTCCATTTTCACCCTATCAATGTTCACAACACCCCTACAAGTGTCCATCTTAGACAGTGTGTGAAGAAGTGGGAAATAAGTTATCTGGGATTGCTCTATGTATTGCTCTGTCTCCAAATAGCACAACGTTGGCGACAATGACCCATTCAGAGTCGAGACTCTCTATCCTTAACCGAATTATTTCGACATCCGCCTGGCGCGATAAGGGGCGTACCTACCTAGGTACTTGGCCATCCCTTTGGGATCGGTATTATCTAGGTAGGTAGAACCGAAAAGTGCTCATGCATGTACCTACCTACCTCTAGTACGAGGTAGGAGACATCATCGGATTATATGCGGGCATCTTGAGACCGAGGTTTCAGTGCAGGAAGTAGCAGCGCCACAATGAGACCATAGGCAGTCGTCGATCTGGACACCCGCAATTGCGATGGGGCACTTTCCCCAAGCCTTCACGCTCATCCAAGGAATAAGCAGGCAGACGTCCATCCTAGAGGTAGGTGCTTTCTCTGCGACCCTCGCACTATACTACCTAATGGCCAAGTAAGTATCTTAGTATTCCCATTGGCGAATTTCAGTCATTGGCGGAAACACCGCGCAGTTTCCCAGGTGAACATACGTACCTAGTCAGGCAGGAACACGTCTTTGTTAAACTACTTAAGCGAAACATTTACGTCTACGACCTAGTACTGACCAACTGTAATAACGCCACCTATGCGCCGACCAGACAAATATAAGGGCACGGCTGGCTGCGTCGAGACAATAGGGAGCTCACTATTATGGAATACCTCAATGCTTCGTCTACTAGTAAAACGGTTCAGCTCGTTGATGCCGCTATCCGTAAGTAAGGCCATTTCCAGTTTCAGAAAAGCTCACACTAATCTTCCGAGAATTTCCTGACGAGATTCGTGCCGTACCTCTCGACAAATCCACCGATGCGAGCCTTAGGGGCCTAAACAATAAGATAGAAAACCAGATACAGTCTCTCAAGACCTACAATCCTCGGTCTTTAAGCGCGGAGCACCATGCCCAATTGCAAAGGGCTGGTCTCAGCCTGTGGAATTGGTGTACGCAAGAGATGCGGCGCGAGAACACCAATGAACGATCTCAGAAGGATAGGTTTCTAACCCTAGTCCGAGTACTTTCATTCTCGATGGTAGCCCTGGCGAAACGTAGCGATGACACCTCACCCAAAACAATTGTCCACCTAGAGCGACTCGCCATGAAGACAGGCCGGTCCTGCATTGGTATGTGACAAATGATCCAATTACGGAACCAGGGTCAGGCTTCTTACTCTGCATAGCTGGTAATGAACTCGAACTCGGCCTTTGGATCCTGCAGAAAACCGTCGAATATAACGGACTGCTGCAGCGTCTGCAGGGCTCGCCGTCGGAAGAGTCACGTACATGCAGTCAGTTTGAGGCAGAATACACCACGCTTCGTATTGTGCTGGCAAGTGTCATTTCAATACGGGGTCCAAGCTTTAACTAATTCGGCTCTAGGCCTGGAAAGAAGACCGTATGGATGTTGCCGAACATCTATACGTCACTGTTGAGAAGCTGATTGCACGTATTGACACCCCATTAGCTGAGAAACTTGCCGATGCTCTATTCGAGATAGGCAGAGACTTAACGCTGAAGAAAAACTCTGTTCTAGCTGTGAAATGGCTAGAAAGGTCTCTCGAAGTAATCAACGCTCAGGAGATCAGCCAGTTATCCAGAGATGCCATTGAATTGAGACTAGCGATCAACCAGTCGCTGATCCAAGCCTACCTCGACATAGGGACCCCAGACTACATAGATCGTGCTGAAAATCATATTGCCTACATTGAAGGTGAACTAGGCGACAAGCTCGTCGTCGTCCTCTTTCGAGCCGAAGTCCTGCTTCGCTCTCCAGCTGAGGTCTTCAACAGCAAGGCATATGCGGACATTATACGGCGTATGATGAAAACCATAGACATGTCTGAATCGTCTTTCAAGCTAATAATGCATCACATACGAAAACTTGACGAGAAGAACAACGCAGCTGCTACCTCGGTCCTTGACGATTTCATGATAGCATGTATTCTTACTTGTCAGCGAGAGCAATGGCTTGACAAGGCTATTATTCTCCGTACACACATGGCAATTCGTGACGGCTCACCAGAATCTATGCAAAGCCTTGAAGCAGTATTAGATCGTGTCCTACCTAGCACAGGCGGTCCACTATCAGCCAATACCGCAGCCGGGATTCAAACAGTTCGTGAACTCCAAATACTAGTCAGGGATTACCTGTGAAGCTAAATTTCAAACAGTTAATCTGGAAAAAGACGGACGCCGAGTTTAGCCTAGAGAAGTTTGGCTCTGCTGCGAAGTGGTGTCAAGTCGCCTTACATCCAGTCTTCGAGCAGTCCGGTCCGTCAAATACGGGCAAAATGGCTCGGTTAGCTCACCTGAAATCGGCTTCACTAAGTAAGTGGCATAATACTGATAAAGGCTTAGGAAATTGTTACTCTGTGCCATTCAGCAAAACGACCTGTCCACTGCTGGCGACATTCTGCAGGCAATGAACGAGGTCACAGTGAAGGAACCAATGACAGCCTACTTGGCTTTCAAGGTCGCTTTAAGACAACAAGATGTTGACAATGCATCGAGATGCCTAGAACTGATCAGCGAATCTTTGTCACTTGATCCTCAATATTTATATGCATGTTGTCTTGAGGCACAGCAAGCGAAAGATAAGATCATCACAATCAAAGCGTTGCAACATATTGTTCTCAGGCACCGGATCCATTCTTCAGATTCTATTCATCTCCCTGCACTACTACGGGTCCTGATTCGTCTCGAAGTATCGATGCTAAATGAAGAGGAAGAAGTTGGTATCGATAGAGTATCATTAGTTGAAGACCTCTGCCGTATTTTCAATGCTGGTAAGCCATAAGTCTGCCGTTCACTTACCACAAGCCTAATTATTCACATAGCTGCCGAGGAAATAGAAAAAGAGCGTCAAGGTAACAAAGGCGAAAAATCATTTACTATTGATGAGATAAACTGGTTCTCCAAGAATGCTTACAATCTTGGCCTGGAAAATGCATTGATATGGGAAGCACGTCACGTCGTGGGTATCTTAGAATGCTGTCTCTCAATTATATCGAGCTACCCACCAGATATACCGGCCGAGACGACCGCTGATACTTCTTTACGTGGGATGTTTTGCAATTTCATGGCAGCCACAGTGCTCCTCGCCCTGGCCCGTTCAGACGACAACACCGAGTCACGACTTCAAGACTATCTTAGTATGCGTCGCCATGTGCAGCGCTTTCACGACACATTGGAATCCAGGTCAGATACCCTTGACGAAGCTTCGCTGAACGATCTTCAAACAAAGCTCTCAACGCTCCTAGTCTTTGAGTTCGAAGGCGCCACTTGCCTAAAGTCGTAGGATGACTTGAAAGGCATTATCCTCAGAGCTCAGCCTGGACAGAGTCTATTGGCTTATCAAGCAATGGCAGACTGCATTCTAAGATGCCCATCTGTTCCAGATCAAGGTGATATTATTTCCATCTTTCTCCATTTTCAACGCTTATTCCGTGATACCAGTGCTATACCAGACAATGCGTGAACTCATCAACCAGATCTGGGGTCTTGAACATTTTGGCGATGAAAAACTGGCCAAGTACATGCGGTGTCTACTTAAAATAACCCTTACTATGGAGCACAATATCCCTCTGAATCTCATAGGAGAGATCTCTAACATGGTCAAAGAATTGGCAAGCGTAAGTCGATTCGTGCAGCAAGCAAACTATATGTATTCTTGGCTAAGACTACTCATAGAAGAAGAAATACTTTCCACCAGTTGAACTAGAATGGATCATTATTACAGCATTCAACCATGGCATTGATCTATACGGTATTCACGAGGATAAATTGAGCAGAGCCTGGATCTCTCATGCGCTAAGTATTGCTCATTATCTGCAAGACGGTCGCGAATTAGAAATGCAACTACAGGGCAAATACACGAAACTCCAGTGGGATGACAAGTAGAATACAGGCCAGATGTAAAGCACTCTACCTGATAATTAAGTCGCGGGGCTTGCGGCAAGAAATTGTGATTCGTCGCGGCTTCTGCTCCCTATATTGATCTTGAGGTAGTAGGTACTTGCGTAATGGTAAATAGACAAAAAATAAACAAAGCTGAGCAACTCTATTAGCAAAGTAGGCAAAGTGGATTTCATGTGATACATGCGCTTGTCTAGCCGGCTGCCGTTGTGCATGTGACTACAGATACCCCGATAAGTGAAGGCCTAATTGAGCCGCCGTTTTCATGGGAAGAGGCAGTTTCTACTATATGCATAGTTACTAGGATTTGACTTTCGCTTTCTCTATCACTGTCACAAATGTTGACAGGTATGGTGCCATGTCTGTTTCTTTGCTCTATATATACTGAACATAATTGCCATGGGTATCAATGTAAGCCAAAAGATAGAGGCCTAACTCGCGTTGGGATTGGCGAACCACGTATTATGACGAACTGCGTATTCTATCCTGAAAATATCCTGAAAGACCAATTATCCAAAATAGCATCATTCGCTGTCCATTTCAGCAATTCTCGCTTTCTCTTGTGCCAGGAAAGCCTCCTGTTCTCTGGCGCTTTTGTCTAAGTCCAAAAAGAGCCAAAGACCAGTCGCACTGACTAAACTGAGTGCAAACAGGAAGTAAAAGGGCGCACTGTTGTTGCTGTGGCCCGGTGATGCGTCAATGATAGCGCTGCTGACGAACGGGCCGATGAACGAGGATGTCTTGCCGATGATGGTGAAGAGCGAGAAGAACAAGAACTCGTGGCCACGCGGCGTGACGGACGAGATCATGATTTGCGAATACGAGTACCACTGGCACACGAAAAGGCCATAGAAAGCTTGATAGAGCCAGATCTCCCAGACGTGGTGGAAACCGAAGTTGTTGGTCCAGTTACCGATCATGCCCCAGCCGTCAAGAAGAACGATGGCCGCCATAACGAAGTTGAACATCATCTTGGCGCTTATATTGTAGTGCTTTTGCAGCCACCAGTAGACGGCGATGCCGACACCTTGGGCTACTATGCCTACGATGAAGAGGTAGGTGAGCGTCAGCGTGTCGTACGACACCACTTCGTTCTGCAGCGTCGCGATGACGGTGACGGTCGTGTTGAGCGAGTCGCCGAGCAGGAAATACCCGACGAGGTAGATCAGGCTCTGCTTGAGGTGCCAGATCTTGGTCACGGCCTCCTTCAGCTGCCAGAAGCCGACGCTGACGATGTTCTTGCCGGGCGGGATCTTCAAGCCCGGACGTCTCTTCTCGACTAGGAACCACGGGATCGACAGCGCGAGCCAGACGGCCGTGGCGAAGGCGATGAGCACGCTCAGGCCCCAGTTGTTGGACTCGGTGCTCGCGTTCACGTGCACGCCGAACAAGATGCCGACGATGATGGCGAGGATGACGACCTCGCCCGCGCTCTGGATCACGAAGGCCATATTGCTGAGCCGACTGCGCTCCATCTCGTCCTGGCGGTCGTAGTCGGCCTGGCCGATCTCGCCCTCGGCATACGCGCGCGCGGCGTCCTTGAGGTGCGGCGTGTTCCGCGCCAGCGACGGGAAGGCGGCGGTCCAGTAGGTCAGGGTCAGCTGGTAGCAGATGAGGCCGATGATATACAGCGCGACACCGGCCTGCCAGCGCGAGGGGTCGTGGACGCCGAGCCAGGCGAAGCCGACGCCGTAGGCGATGACGGACCAGAAGAAGAGCACCCAGCGGCGGCCGGAGCCGAAGTCGGCGTAGGACCCGATGATGACGAAGAGCGCCGCCTGCAGTGCGAAGCTGATGCCGTTGGCCAGCAGCACGATGCTGTTGACGTTGCGCTGGCGGCCCGCGAAGAGCAGGAGCCCGGTATCCGCGGGCGCCGCCTGCGACACCAGGTTCTGGAAGGCCGTCGGGCCGAAGTTGAGGAGCGCCAGCCCGTTGGCGCCGACGTAGTACGCGTACCACGACCAGACTTCCCACTTGGAGGTCTCGGGGACGTCCGGGGAGGCCAAGACGGGGGTCACGATGCCGCCTTCGCCGCTTCCGCCGCTGTGCTGCCGCTCGGGCACTTTGCCGGCGTCGGAGATGTCCTCGTGGCTGTCTATCTTCTTCGCATCTTCAGTCTGCGGGACGACGACCGGGTCGGGAGAGGAAGACATAACTCTCGGGGGATGGGAGACAATAATATTATCTATTTAACCCCGTATTCCATATAATTGGATGATATTGTATGTATGAAGTATACAGTATTCCTACTATGACACATACATACCATACACTCATACACACCAAGAACAAAAACTATGTAACAGAAGAGAGGGGAGATAGCTAAGCTTTCTCCTTGCGTTACGACAGCCACCTCGGCATCCGAGAAGCAGATAAGACCCTTCCGCCACTGGTGGCAGGGATGAGATTTTTTCGTTTCTTTTCCAATTGACCTACCGAATCTACTAACCTACTGCATCTCCCATACCAGCCTACTGCTAGCCGTACACAATCGCGCAGGCAATTGCACAGTAGCGTATGGGTAGGTACATGAGATAGGTAAGATAGCTGCGTTCCGGGCATCCTTGTTGTTTAAAAGCAGGAATAAAGGTAGATTATCGTGATAGCGATGTGGAGAACGAACCCACATCACGACACGCCGGTAGCCTATAAGGCGGGATTAGATCTGCTTCTTGACTAGGTCGGGTTTAGCGTGATCTCGTCTACTTGCTCTATCTTTTTGGCCTTGTCGAATCGGTAATAGGGGCAGTTGAGCCAATGGAATAAGTAGGACGCGCAGGTTAGACAGATGAGAGCGGGCGCAATAGGGTATATATACCTGAAAGATCGACTAAATAACCAGGGGAAATAGGGCATAAGAGAGAGACATTGAGAGAAAGGAAGGCTAGATATTTATATTAGAAAGATGTAGTCGTTATAGTAAAATCGTCGTCTTCCTCTAGAAGCGATTAAGGGGGTTTGAGAGATAGGCTCTTCGTTGGCTTCGAGTAGACCACCCGCTCCTAAATACCTGAAAACGCAGTGTAAACTCATTCAGCATCAGCTTCACGATAAGAAAGTTCACGGCGTATTATATATACCTCCTCTTACGTATTAATGGGACAGTCTTCATGTGTGATCCTACCCAGGTAAAAGGCATTTAGTAACCCCAACATCCTTGGCTTGCTTAGTGGCTTGCATCGCTGGACCGTCGCCAAATAACCTGGGGTCTAGGGTCACGGATAACACACGTCGAATGAAGGTTTAAGTTAATAATGCGTATTTATAGTGTTTTCAATATGCAAAGGTCCTGACCACTGGTATTGGACCGTCTAGGAGATTGCATGGTTCGTTTTGCTGTGGCCTTAGTCTTCTCAAATCTGCGATTAGATCTTACTGCCAAGAGACATATCTATAATATTAGAAGGGCTGACTGGCTCCTTCACTCGTATATACTGAGCACATACGGCAGAGAACATGTTTGCACCGCGATTGTAGGATTTCGCCAAGCACTATCACACACAGTTTTCTCTCTCTATACCCAGGAGACCGCCCAGGAACCCGTCGTCTAGCATAGAGAATCACCCTGTCAATCTGTCATGCGATCCTTCCCGAGAGCGAGCCTAGAGTTGCCTGCCTGGCGCGGGTACCGAATTGGGCGATCATACGCCTAGGTACAATTGCCCAATGTGGTTTCTCAGCTTACGAGAAGAGGAGATATATAGATGAGCCGAATCGAATCCTTCGGGCCCGGGATGGGTACCGTTATCTAGTATAGTTTAACGAGATTAATGGGCAATGAGGATTTTACGAAGCTGTAGCGGTAGATGAGCGCAAGACGCAAGTGAGTGGCTTGATGGCGTGCACGGTATCTGCTGTGCACTTCGTCAGCGTTTGTCAGAAATGAAGCTCGTTAACTCCGCTGTAACAGGCTTGATGGTGCGTCGAGAAGCAATCTGAAGACTAGCTCAAGGTCATCACTACTCTGATTGTCTCTATCTTGCTGCCCTCTCCCTCTTCCCTCGCCTCCTGTCTTTCTCTTTGTCTTACTTGCTCCCACGATCTTTTCTCCATGAGGCTGAATCTGCGAAGAGCTTGGGAGGATTGTAGATCGACTCCTTAGATCTGGGTCAGGCCAAACCCAGCCAAGCTGAGCTTACGGGTTGCTGGTTAGTGAAATCTTCTCCGGAGCAATCGAATATGAGTAGTTGGCTACTTCCGTCCCCATCTACCTGTACTACACGTTTAGAACTCCTCTATTCTGAGCAGCGTGCGGCACGTGTGAGAAATGAGAAGTTCTCCCCATAGTGTGGTACTTGGTATTTTAGACGGATTCTAGAACACGACGGAAGCCCTCGAGTCCTCGGAATCCATTCCGACTCCCTTTCTCCGGCAAGAAACCACGAGAAGTAGGTGGAATTTACCGCATCTTTAATTTGGGTCGACACCTATGCCGCAAACTAAACGCGAAGTCCACAAATACTCGCTACACTGAAGCTGCCAGCACAACATCTACACGACGTCTACCGATAAATGCGCAATTCGCTCTGTTACCTAATTGTCATTGTCGTCTAACCGTCTGTATGTATATGCTATCAATGAGGAGGAGGGAGAGCTAACCGTGATTGAATGATCTTCAAATAGTAATCAGTCTTATTGATACTTAACATACCTAGGTAGTAGGTATGAAAGATCATGACTGATGCACTAATTAAGTCAAAAGAGCGCACTAAATGCAGTGAGCTAGCAGCTTGGCGCAGCTGGGGACTATACTCCCCAGGTTTCAGTGGGGGTTTAAGTGGTCCTATCCGGTAGTTGGGTAGAGTCTAGAACTTTACCAACAGGTTAACTGACCTTCGCAATCAACAACGAACTATTTGTACTTCCCTAAGGCATATTTCTATCTTGTAGGCATCACCTAGGTATTTATTCTGATCTATTGGGTTCTGACCGAGCCTGTAATCACCTTCTAAATCCGGTTATTTTCCATACACAACACGGCACTATAAGTCATTAGGAGCAAACCAACAATGATCATGACGTGCTTGTGGCGTGTGATGGGTGTTTAGCAACCCATGCATCAGTTATCATGCTGTACAGCAGATGATATGGATTAAGCTAAAGATCCGGGGTTATCATATATCACGGAAAATTCTCCGACATATCAGGAAGGACGATGTTTGTGAGTCGGTTGGCAGACCTTCCAGTGCCATATGCAAGGGGCGACGGCGATAGCCGGTGAGCTGGCCATTACAATAATCATTTGCAAATGCTTTCGACGATGTAAACAATCGTCAGTTCTCTTGATGTGAGTATTACTGTTCTTCTCAGGAACTCAACAGTTGCGGACGATCATCCGCAATTATGTGAATGTTACGCCGCGGGCCAAGCCCTATGCTGATTCGCAGGAAGCTCGTGTAGGTGGCTCTCATTTGAGCACTGATTTTCAATCGTAGGGATGGCACCATCAACTAGTCTGCCTATTTGTTCCCCTCGTTGTGGTTACCTATATGAAACCTAATAATATATCTGCGATATACGCAGTAAGGTTATTATGCCGTAGCATAGGGCAAGGTAGGGTAACATGGGTGCCGAGTCATCACATTGTGACTTCACTAGTAAGGCCCAAAGAATGATGCGCTCTGTTGAATAAAGCTACCTAATTGATCATGAATTTTTCAAATATAATATGATGCTCTCCAGGATGGTGCTTGGTAGTTGGGGTAGAGAGTGTAACGTATCCCTCCTATAGCCTATAGGTACAGTGCAGACAAACCCAACCACTCGCCCGCACGAGAAATCTCATATGCCTCATTCAATCTTGGGTACTGAACATACTGTAGAATAAACGATGGCCTAACTTTTCATTTCATGCATGTGTAAGGCGTGGCCACGAACCTGATTATTTACGATATATGAATTTGCCCAGCGCTTATGAAATACGGTGTTCTCCGGGGAGAGGTTCCGCACATATTGAGAAGCCAAGAACACTATTATAGCATCCTTCCTCAAGCGTTCATTTTTGCTTACCTCTGATTGGATTGAGAGCAACTGTGCCGCATTCTTGGGTACGACTCTAAAAGTGCCCGTTATTAATAGAGTTACTTAAGCCGTAAGACTCATAAGCCATGCTAGTATTTGAATTATACTACTAACAGGTTGTGTAGAGAGTAGAGAGTGTAAATCGCCAAGACTCATTAGAACCCTTTTGTTGTAGTGTTCTTATTACCAAACATCATCCCATCATGCATATTCGCCAGGCTTTTTCAAATCAACACATCCCAGTGTGACGGTAAGGGCTATCCCTTTATTCAAATTCCATTTTCTGTTGGCAACGAGGCGGCAATCATAGGGCGCATGGCGTATAATCCAGAGTCATCTCATGGGTACCAAGTCTTCAGACATCTAGGTCACCGTGTAGAGCTGCTCAAAACGTCGGTCAGCATAGCTGGGGGATGGCAAGGAGTATGTAAGATAAAGGTTGAATAGTATATATATGCCTTTCGTACAACTCAAGATGTTGCTCTGAACCCGTCACCACACCTTACTTTCGTCTTCAACCATCTTCACTCCTGGTTCTTTTTTGTCCAATTCTCCTTGTACATTTCACCCCCTATTCATAATGAAGTTCGTCAACGTTTTCGCTTCCCTGGCCGTTGTGGCCACCGCCAGGTGTACGCCTCCCAAGAACGTCAAGACTACCAACCTCTACGGCGTTGAGGTTGTTGACACTGATCTCGTCCGCGACGCCCGAGCTATCATCTCAAAGTTTGATGGCTTCCTGTACAAGCACTCCATGCGGACTTGGCTCTTCGGTGCCGCTGCCATCAATGCCAACAAGACTTTGTTGAACACTGTTGACCGGGAACTGCACGCGGTTGCCACAATCCTTCACGACTTGGGTTGGGACAGTAAGACCTCTCTGTCGTTGACCTCGGGGGGTTGTACAGAAACTAATCGCGCATCCTATAGTGACCCCCAACTCACCTTATGTCTCTCCGTAAGTGGTCTGCTTGACTCTGACCTTGCTCGTAATATTCTGACGTTAAACACCAATAGTGACCACCGCTTCGAGATTGACGGTGCTGTGGGTGCCGTGAACTTCGTCAAGCAACACAAGGACGTCAGGAACTGGGACGAGTACCGCCTCGAGAAGCTCCACGACGGGATCGCGCTGCACGCGTCGCCAGGCCTCAACTACGGCAAGAACCAGGACGTCCAGACGATCCTTGCCAGCATCAACTTCGATAACCCTGGCGGCCGCGCGCCGGAGATTCCCGAGAAGCCATACAACAGCATCGTCAAGGCTCTACCCAACAATGACATCCTTGCTGGCACGAACGAGACTTGGACTTGGCTCGCTCAGACCAAGCCTGATGCTGTCTACAACACTGTCCTCGAGCCCTTCGGAACTGCTGTAAGTGATGCGTTATCTAGCTTGGCTCTCGGCATTGCCAAGAACCTTTACTGACTCTCGATGTGCACAGTACGTGTCCGGCTTCAACGCTACCGGTCACCGCGTCTTCGATCTCATCACCCAGGCCCTTGTAGCCCAGGAGCAGACGGCGTAAGTCACATAAAAGAAGTGGAAAGGGGCGAAACGCGGGTAGTGAATGTAGGCTGTATATAAAAGGGATCACTTGTGAAGATGGTTGTTTATAAACGGGGAAAATGACTCTACCTTTCTTCGCGTACTATAGTTTATAATTTCAAAACTGCATATACAACTCAAGCCGGCTTACATGAAAGCCGTCGTCATTCTCAACGTGTCGCGAGTTTGTAGCCGTGAGTTCGAGGAGAATGGTCGGAGGGCTATCAATAGTAGGGCTGATAGGCAATGGTAGTTGGCCTAGTTCTCACCGGTAGACACCTGCAATACTTAGGCGCCGCTCTCCACACTTTGCTTCGTCGTCCTTCAACCACCCGCCCAGATTAAGTCTCCCTTTCACTCGACATGATAGGAGTATACCACTATCCAGGACACATGACGTCTGTGTCACAGCATGACGCCGAGAAGCGATAGCACCTTGCTATCGATTGGACCCCGTTCACAACCTGGATATAGGTCCATCGCGGGTACCAAAAAAAGCAACTCCCAAGCACCTCGCCGCCCAATGGATATGGCCTTCAATCGACACAGAGGCTATGCAGCTCTGTACATCAAGCAATGCAATCAGTCGCTAAGAACAATATAGATAGAAGCGAGTCCTGGATTATGGGCGCGAACCGCGCATACCGGAGGAAATTTCCCGCGAGTGGGCGTATGTTGTCATATGCGACACAGCTAAGGAGCAGCAGTTCGATATATGAATGTCACAGTTCTATGACCGACGTCGGTGGCGCTTCTCGGAGCAAGTAATAACTAGCCCTGCTTTATATTTCGTCTAGATGCAGGAGCAGTCTAAGGCACAGGCAGAAGGTGATTGGAAGCCAGTCCTCCTTGATCGATGGAAGGAGAATGAATATGTCCTCTGGCTAGCTCACCTATCTATAGACGGGCAAATTAGTCCCTAATATCCCGACCAGAAAGAGACAGCAGCCGTGATAAGGGAAGCCCAAAGATATGGGGCCTCGATCCGTGTCTCGGGGTTTGGACATACCCACGCGGGCGAAGCAAGATTTTACAGGCAGACCGGAAACCAGGTCGAAGGAAGCCCTCTAAGCGACTAATGCATGTCTTGGGAGAGCCACCGGAAGAGCCTCATATTTGGAGTCGACAAGGTCCACTCCAATGGCGAAGACCTTCAACCATCCGGCAGTCTACGTGCATCAACCCCAATATGCGCCAGTAGGAGGGCGCCCAGAGGCCCCCTTGGCGGTATCTTTATGCTGGGCACTTCCCAATTATTGGGTTAATTGATAACGTGGAATATATGGAGGGTATCCCGAGGTGGATCTGGTTGGAGCTCAATAAACATTGGGATGCCGCCAACTCACGATATCAATAATAGATAAGAATGACGCCGATGAGAATCCTCTACATACGCTTGGGGCCATTCGGTACGCAGTATCTTGGCACTGGCCCTTCCCGACCAGTGCTGCCTAAGTCTCCTAGGCATGTGCCGGCATTCCGCCTTGGCATCGATTTCCCGACCCCGTTTACATACCCAGGGTGTACCTATCCGGCTCCCCGTTTGATAGCCTCTTCGCTATCTGATCGATGGAGCTCGTAGCTCTGTAAACTCGTGCACCTGTTCAGCGTAAGATGCAGTTTCTTCCAGGGCAGTAGAGGAGCAGCCGAGTTGACACGGCGACCAATCCCGGTAGCTCGTTAACTCACCGACTCCAGAGCCGCTATACCAGATCTCGAAACTCCCCATTCCAATGGGGATATCGTTAGAATGTGAACAAGGACCTATAGTCACCCATTGGATAGTTTTGAGTCTAAGGAATGGCGCTTAACATTCTCATCGTCTAGTCTCCCAGCGTACCATATTCCTGAGGGCCCTAGCATTTCGTAGAGAGGGAATGGTAGGTATTTCGAAATCACGATGCCTCCTCGACGTGAACGGGACGGCAATTTGCGTCACTTAGCCTTACCCTTGATGTACGAATAAGTATAACAGCCTTTACAGCGGATAGTCCTCTAAAGCCACTGGCGAGTTATCCCGTGACGGCTTTCTTCTATTTCTATAAATCAAGATGAAATATAGGCATAAAATTGATACGAGGAACAACTTGCTAACCCGGTATCGGCTCTATCCCAGGTTTAACATAGGTACCGCTTTGTTCACGGATGGGCTTTGGAGCGCTAACAAGTCCGCGACCCAGGTTGTATGCTACGTACCGATCCAGCTCCCATCTCCGCATTATACCCGGCTCCGGTTAAGGACAGCCGGCCGTATCTTAGGATTGCTCCCGCCGCTTCAAACCGGCCCATTACATCAATAGGCCTGCATTTAGCTAACTAGTGGGGGGTGCGACATAGGACGTCAGGATCGTCAATATTAACCCATGAGTTGCCCGGTCCGTACAATCTGTAGAAGTAGTAGGTGCTATTGGCTTCTGTGGCTCTTGCAGCCCTACTAAGGAGCACGAAATATTTGCTCAGAATATCATCTCGATATAGTGCCCGCCTTCTTTTGCTTGCTTTTCTGCTGCATACGATTTATTATATATTAATACTGGCAGCCTATCTTGCCGCTGCTCAATAGCCGACTTCACTCCACTTCCCCGGATCTGACACGGTCCTTCACTACTAGCTTCGGCAATTTGTCACCAACGGGAGCTAAGTTGATGCGTACGGCAACATGGCAGGCTCAAGGTCGTTTGATCGGCCCAGGTCACTCGAGATCTCGACTCAGTTATCACGACATTCTTCGAACGGAGCTCCCCTACGGAAAGAAAGGACTCCCCTCCGTGAATTTTCATATGCAGTCCGTACAATGAGCAACCAAGATGCGGAGTCTCGCTATAAGACTGAAGAAGCAGACAACAGGGTTCAGCCGGCCGATGGATCGCCTTACGATTCCATACACGAGGCTACTGGCAAGAAGATCATTTCATGGGAGCCGAACGACTCAGAGAACCCCTATAACTGGTCAGACGTACGTTCTACATGGCAGCCAGTTTTTCCCCTATAGGTTCGAGCTCAGCTTACTCTTTTCTAGAAACGCAAGTTCTTCCTTACTATAACGACCATGGCGAATGTAATAAATAGTACTATGGCGAGTAGCTTGCCGAGTATGGCAGTGCCTTACATGACTCGAGAATGGGGAGTTACATCGGACACGCAAAAGGTCCTACCAATCTCGATATACCTGATAGGCTATGTATTTGGGCCGCTACTCTGTAAGCCTGCGACATCTCCTTCACTCCTAGCCCAAGAAGCTTACCGTTGCTATCCTAGGGGGGCCACTTAGCGAGCACATTGGCAGGAGAAATCTCAGCATTGCGACTCTGCTTCTATTCATTCTATGGACACTAGGTTGCGCGCTTGCTCCCAATTGGCCGGCTTTCCTCATCTTCCGGTTTCTTTGCGGTACCTTCGGCAGTGCTCCCATTGCCGTCGTCACCGGACAGCTCGCCGACATCTAGTTAGTCCTCCAAAGTTTTTTAATTACATTCCAGGCAGATTCTTTGCTCTCATACACTATGCTCGTGCAAGCAACGAAATAATGTGTCGGAGCTTATGAACCTAATTTCTGACTTGTGGCTCCTACAGCGAGGACCCTGCCATCAGAGGGCGTGCTTGTAAGTAAATACCGGGGCTATCAGCTTCTCGTCTTGACGATCTATAGAGGTGTTAAGACCCCGTTCCAGTTCCAAAACGCCCACAGAACACACTCAGAATGACAATTGCTGACTTCAAATGTTGCAGTGGCATACTTCATGGCGGTAGGTCGTCTATTGTGACACTATATGGGTATCTCTCGCTAATAAACTGTGTAAAGACAACTGTATGCGGACCGCTCTTAGCTCCAATTATATCCGGATTCTGTTCCACGACCATCGGCTGGCGCTGGACTTTCGTAAGTCGTTCTCGCTGCCATATTGTTCTTATTCTAGTGTTTCTTGAAGCTATAGTGGTGTCTTCTCGTCTTAGACCCTTCCAGGTTGTCTCAAGAACTTTACATGTTTCCAATCCCTTACGGAATATCGCAAGACGAGAGTTACTGATGCCGGCTGGTGCAGTGGATTGCCCTAATATACGCCGGTGCAACTTTGATTCCGGTTCTCTTTCTGTTGCCTGAGACCTATGCGCCTGTCCTTTTGACCCGACGAGCCCGGAAGCTTCGCAAAGCAGCCCCGACAGCTGAAGTCTATGCTGCTTTCGAATTGGAAGATAAAGACATCAAGCAGGTCGTGACCAAAGTTTTGACGAGACCCATCCGCATGATTTTGACCGAGATGATTGTGACGGCTACATGCTTCTACCTCGCTCTTGTTTACGCTGTGAGCAAGCTTCAATTGTCGCCGGACGTTGGCATAAGTCTGTGGAACACGTTCCTATAGTACTAACTCTCTAATTTAGATATTCTACATTTCATTTGGGTCGTTTCCCATCATCTTTCAAGACCTCTATAGTCTGTCCCCAGGTGTTACTGGCCTACTGTTCCTTCCCATATTCGGTGGCGTTATCATCGCCTTAGGAATATTCTTCGCGTGGGGCAAGTTCCTTCGCAGAGCCCGAGAGAAGGATCGCCCATGGACGAAGAAAGAAGAGTACAATCGCGTTCCCTTGGCAGCTCTAGGCGGACCAATCTTCGCCGTCTCATTGTTCTGGCTAGGTTTCTCAGCTAAGACAGATGTGCACTATGCAGTCCCTTCGCTAGCTGGCATAGGCTTCGGGATAGGCTTCCAGCTGATATTCATGGGGATGCTCAACTACCTCACTGATGCCTATGAAATATTCGCCGCTAGCGCTAACGCTGCTGCCAGCTCTGCTCGATCACTTCTCGCTGTCGTGCTTCCTCTCGCCACCACGCCTTTGTTCGGCCACCTCGGTATTGACGGCGCATTGGGACTCTTAGGCGGTCTTAGTCTGCTTCTTAGCGCTATTCCGTGGATTTTCCTGTGGCAAGGCGAGAGGATTCGGGCCGGTTCCGCATTCTGTATTGCGTTGAAGGAGAGGAAGCTTGAGATGCGGAGGGCCGAAATGGAGACGAAACGAAACGAAACCGTGGATGCCTGCAAGTTTGCTCATGAGGAAAAGGAACTTGCCTAGAAAGTGAACACCAAAATTACTAACGATACAAGTACTACATGATCCACGAAGGAGATTCGACCTAGCAGGCTATTCAAAAAGAGAGCCCATTGGCTGCCGAAGGATGCGAAAAGGGACTGGTTCAGAACGAACGGGGAAATTATCTAGAAGTGACCGACGGTACAACACCTGAATCGAACAAGACTGGAATAGGGCGAACTTTTATTGCTAGAGCTAGATACATTCATATTACGCATTATAGAACATCGATATTTCACGGGGTGCTAACTTCGAGACCTGCGCCTCAAAGTCCTTAAAGTGCTGTTTTTGTTGTCAAGAACTGTAGTGATGTGACACTCCCTTTGCTCTAGGTCTCTCTTAATGTTTATCATCAAGAACACCAGGCTTCTTTAATCCTGCCCGAAAGGAGTCTCCAAAATTTCGGCCCGTCATCGAGACTTCGTAGAACCGTCTGACGTGCTTGGTGTCAAACTTCTTCTCGGCCTTGCGAGCGAACTTGCCAACGAGTTTCGGTTTATCCAAGAATGGCAGCCCCATAACTATTTGAAGTAGCTCCGCAAAGTGCCAGGGCCGCATCTGCGCGTCGGCGAAGGCGAAGTCAAGACGCTTCAAGGCGAGGTTGGTGGCTCTGTTGATGCGCGAGACCTCAATCTCTTCCAGAATAGACCCCCTCTCGGCTTCGTTGATATGCTTCTCTGCCGAATGAGAATGGAAGCACGCATTTCTAGCGGCCGTGGAAACCATCTTCTCGCGTTGTTCGTCGGGGATATCTTTTCGGTCTTCGGTCTTGCAGATGAAGCAGAGGCTGCATCGAAACTTGTCGTCGACAATGTTGATCTTTCTCACGCTGCCGAAGGCCCAACAGTGTCCGGGAATGAGACACAGGGGGTCTTTCTCTCCCCACTTGCGGTTACCCTGTGCATCGAACTGGCATTCACGGGGCTTTACCCGTGGCTCTACGTGGCCACAGCGATAGGTGATGTTGCAAATGATCTTGCACATGTTGGCGAGCTGAGCGGTCTGTGGTCTTTAGGTGTGAGCGAGAAGTCGAGAGGGTTGTCGGAAGATAGGGAGGGCTCTTAGATCTGGCTGATGCCGTGGGTGATGAGCAAAGTGCCCCATTATGGTATATGCCCGCAATTTAAGGCAGTTGCTGCTCATTCTTTATGAGCCAGGTCAATGGAAACTCGCATCCATGCTACTGAATGTAGGCAACTTGGGAAAACAATGGGGAGAGGTGTGAATGTCGATAGTGAACACAATGGGAAGAAAGCAAACTGAACAAAATGGCATCTGGTATGACTCAGGCTGGAGAACAGTTACCTGGAAATGCATTGAACACAATCCCACCCAAGTCATTATTACACTTGTTCAGAGGGCTGGATGGAAAGTCTGTGAGGCATAATATTCTCCAGATCCTTCTTAGATTGACAGGTAAAATCATTCCGATACCAGCTGCGACCGTCTGCTTTTTCATAGTTCTTTCTCAGAGATAGCGCAGGTGTATTTAAGAATGATAATTTGTTATATTGCTATAGCTCAGCTCAATGCGCGTGCCTGTCCTGCTATATTCGAGAATCTCAAGGTCGTACCGGATGCTGAGGATATCAGATTCCCAGTGTGTTCACTTTATATTCGCCAACATTTGAGTAGAATTCGACTCGAGCCGTACGGTCTCCTTTGACCCGTCGATTTTCGGAACTATAATAGATTAAAGCACCTTAAGATGTCTACTAGATCTAATCTTTCACACCTGACCCCCCTAGTTCTGAATCAGTGACAATTGTTCTGTTGGCCCCAAAGACTTGCCGGAATCAGCGTAGACCTGTGATATGCTCCCTTCAAGGGCATTGACGCTCACTAAACCTTGTAGCCTATATCTATTGAGGTGGGAAATCTGTATTAAACCCTCCGTATACTAGGTCTGCACAGCTACATAAAAGCGGTTGAGCTCGTTAATGTGAAGCGGGTGTCGCGGCTTGTATTGCTAGGCTCGTCTGCTTCTCTCTTACGCCATTGAAGCAGCTGAACAGGTATCTCACACAGACATCCAATCGGGATTATTTGTCGCAATTAATGTGCTGGGTATCGAGAAGTTATGAAGAGGTCACTCAGGAGCTCGGTGCCTATGACTTGTAAGACATAAGAGCACACACTCCGCGCTCCTCCTGTCTGGGCTGAGTTAGAGCCTTTTCAATTGTGAACCTTAGCTCATTATATAACACCTCAAGCGCATTATCCGCAGAAGGAGGGAGCCCAAAAGGTTCCCTTAGTCTAAACTCTATACTTACCCAACACCACCGGAGAGAGGGTTATATTCAACTTAAGCCTTGAAATCTTCGACGTAATACCAATGGCCGAGTTGGTACGGCCTAGCGAAGCATTTCTACCTACCTACCTACAATATACTTATCAAGCGCTATTCAGCGTTACTCAGCGCCACTCAGCGTCAACATCGTTACTCTGCATCGCTAGGCGCCGGGGGTTCGATTCCCTCGTTGGCCAAAAATCTTTTTTTGCGTTTCCACACCTCTTCCCTTTTCGTCTATTATATGATCAGTTTTTTCTTTGGTGAATATTAGGGAAGCGCATCTAAGTTACGACTCTATGCTTGACATCGTCAGCTGCCCACGCCGAGTTACCTTACCCTGAGCAGATCCTATTGTCCTAGAGATCGAAGGGAACCAATGTTCGAGTTGATTGCCTTGGGGCTTAGGAAGCTCATCGTTGACGTAGATATGTGCCCACTAGGTGCATGAAGATGTAACCGATATGACAGTTTGGCGTGGGTGAGGTTCTCACATCATCGATTTTTCAACCCAGGAGCTCCTTTAGGTATGTGTTCAAACATAGAGGCCCGGATGTCACTACCGTCCATCGAACTTGGACCATCTCAAGTCTCTTGCCAGAGGAGTTGGAGTGCCAAGCGTACGCACGTGAGACCTCTTTCCAGACTGTGTCTTTAGCCAACAGTGAGTTAACCTTGCGGGATAGGAGCTGACTCGCGGGGTATCTTCCGATACATCAAGAAACAATGGCTATCGGCAAAAGGCATACGGGATTAATGAGAGGGCTCCGCGAGTGTCCGTCTAGAGTAGTCTGGAGCGAGCCGCTGGGAATTCCATCGATCATTTGGTTTCACCCAATCAATCTTCCTCCTCCGACCAAATGATAGGAATTCATACTATATTGATGAACTTTGCGGCGGCCTTGTTCGAAATTGTGGCTTCCATTTCGGCCTAAGACGACAATATAGGCTGAGTCTAATTATCAAATCTTGTGAAAACCGACAGGTTCGCTGCCTAGTCCGCTCGCCCAGGAATAGAAATCCTCATTGTAGAGCCTTCATCTTTGTCTACATTAGAATCTTACTTGCTCTGACATGATTCATATCACACTTCTATGAGAATACAGCGCGTCTTTGGCGTTGATGGCCGCATTATACACTAAATGTGCCATAGGAGATATGTCGCTTCCGAGAGCTCGCATGCTAAAAAGGAGGTCATGCTGGTATTAATCTCCCGCTCATAGAACCGCAACTCAGTATGAAGACTTATTATCCTTTCAGGGGGAGGGGCCCCCGTGGATGAACCCGGTCATCGAGCACGCAGGGATGATGAATCCGACGCGGGTCTTGGCGGCGACCTGGCATGGCATGGCATGATGTGGTCTCTGCACGTGAGATATACATACACTACTCAATAGCGAGGGTCCGGACGCGAGGGTAAGTCAGAACCGTGCGATAGACGCAAAGAGGGAAAATAAACGCAAGGACAGCAGATATTTCGACTAAGGGCAGTTGCTGAATGGTCGGATAGCCGAGGCCGTGAAGGGGGGTAGTAGGGGATTCGGAAAATGAGGCAGCCAGCTAGCCAGTTCCATGAATTGGTGTTTAGCCAAACCGGATAGATTTCGTTACTGACAAGGTATTGACTGCCCTTGCTAGTGTACTGCAGTATACTACTAAGTATGTTGTGCAGCTGGATCTTCTTTTCCGTCTTTGTGCCCCGTTTTCTTGTGTTATTGTTTGATACTCTCCGATCTAGGTAATGCAAAAGGCAGGGTCCCTCGATGCTGTGATGCAAGGAAGAGCTGCCATGGACCAGGTATCAGCAGAGATAATCGAACGATATTTTCCCTCCCGCCTTTCAGCGCCAGCTAGGCTGCGATAAGAGCCCAAGTAGACTACATTCATGTCATCCGTGCATGATTGCCATGCTTGCTACGAGATGGGTTTGTTTATCCAGCCGTCCGTCCCGTGTAAGCAGTGAGGATAATGCCTAGAACAGACGTTAGTGAGCGCGCAGGTGTGAATTGTGGCTGTGAACAAAACAAAACGGTAAACACAGCCTACATACAGTATGCAAAGACAGAATTAACTTTTTTTTGCATTCAAAGTCAATCAAGATACATGAAACCTAATACGTAGTCGAATGTTCAGGTTTGGAAGATATAAAGATGTGGCGGGATATGCCCGTCTTGTTGGCAGCGAATGCAATGCTTGCAGCCGCGAAAGTTGCTATCCGGGTCATACGTACAGACCGTACACGTCACGAGATCCACGCCAGCTGTCAGATTACCTAGGATGTTGAGTGCAATATGTGATCAGGATGAAGCAGTGAGATGGCGAGGAAATTGAGCATGATACTACAAAGCCAAGGACAAGGGTACACGCAATGTGTGATAAATGAGTCTATACAATACAAGTGTAATTAGTGAAGGAATGCCAACTGTCTTGCTAGCAAGGAGAAACGTTCGTTAGCTCTATTCACTGGATGCGTCAGGCAAAACATGATTACAATCTGCAAGCTATGAACTTGGCTCTAAGGCACGTCCTGTAGAAGTCTCAATCGCGGAGTCTAGCATAGCTGTTTCGCCTCGCAGCGGTATCTCTTGTCTGGGAATCCGTGTTTTACAACGTGGTGTGCATTATACCCTCGAGGAACTATAATCAGGCGAACGATCGTGAAGTCATCAGGAGAACTTTCATGAAGAGATTGCTCGGCAGGCCATGGTCTGACTGAGCCGAGATGACAGAGCTGAGCCACCTACCACCGCGTCTCTTACATGCTGAGGCAAGACAAGGTGATGATGCAATCAGCAGACGCACAAAGCCCATTACAGACAGACAGTATCACGCTCCTCAAGAATCATGACGATCCTTTTTTCTCGGCAAGAACACAATAATGTTTTAATGGACCGAAAAAAAAAAACAAGGCCCCGTTGCCAACAACCGGTAGTCGATAAACGACAGGAAACCGACATATGTCGTGTTTACAAGGAAATGCTGAAACGCCGAGTGTAGAACGTCTACCCATGAACGAGAGGTCTTTGCGCAAGCTGTGAGCCGCACGCGCATACGCTTGTGCGCATACAACGCACATAACACGACGACAACCCATACCGCACCTCGTACAGGAGCGCGCGGAAACAGTCGAAGTTACTCCATATAATTCTTGGAGCGGGGATATTTTTCCCTGGGCCGAGCGTGTTGTATTTTTCTTCTCTTGGAACATGCCATCTTCCGATGTAGCAAGTTTTGAATGGCCGGGAAGGAAAGAGGAAGTCGAAGAGGAAACGGGAAAACAAAGAAAAGGGTGGTTGTTGTGCGTTCGTTCGGGGAGGGTGATGCTATAAATAAAACCCCGCGTAATCTGCAGGATGCGTCTCAAGACGCGTCGATCCCGCGACTCACTCAATATTCTGAAATCGCCAGCGTTACTGTAACCTGATGATACCTAACCCCCGTTCCCCGTTCCCCGTTCCCCGTTTCCCTTTTCCCTTTTCCCATTCCCCAGGACGGCGAACGGGGGAACAGGGTCACAAGAGCCACTCTCCAGAAATGGCCAGAGCACAGCAGAATACCTAAGAAGAAAAGAAAAAGTAAAATTAGGGAAGCGCGGGGTAGATAGAGAGCCCCGTGTGTCTTGTTTATCTGAGGGCGCAGGGAGAACTGAAGCAGCGCAGATGCCAGTCATCGTGCATATGTCGCCTCTGGTCCAATAGGGGTTTGGAAAAGTCTTGCTACTGTTGCCCTCCGACTGCGGGTTGCCAAAATACGACGCAGATGCATACGGTGGCGGACGGGGGCAGTTCCAGGACGGGAAAGCGACAGCCGTTCTTACCAAGCACACATTATCGACCCGTCGTGTCCTGGACCCTTACTGAACTCGGTAATGTAAAGAGACCAAGGCCGATGCCGTTTCTGGAGAGCCTCTAGATGTGGGAGCCAAGCCCGGGGTAAGGGGGGTTTGCCGCTGTCTGTGTCTGTCTGGATGCACGCACGCCGTCCATTATCCTCGCTGCAAAAGCAAACAGAACGAGCAACAGGTACATCCAGGGAGGGTCGCACGGTGGCCTCGTTACATCCTGACGGCCCACGGACATTCGTTGCTTTCATTGTTGTGGTTATTAGGGACTTCTGCTTTTACGCCACATCTCAGCGACGACCACGATATCAATGAATAGCGAGCGAGGATCCGCACAGTATCAATGGCAGTCGACGTTTTCTCATCTGTGTGGCTTGCGGAGAAAAGTGACCCGTCATAACCGAGATATAGTATATTGTAGTCCTATGGTTGCACGGTGCTTTTGTACGCTGGCCTGTTTCGGCAGCCGTTGAGGTCAGTCAGCAAGTCAGCGTTGGAGTGCAGTGTTGCATGCAGAAGTCTTTGTTCTCGGTGGGAATTGTAGCATTGCTACTGTAATGCTCGGTTCATCCCGAGGTCTCAAGAACGCCAAAGCGCCTCGTTTCCTCGGATGCACGTAACATTCAGATATCTGATAGATAGACGGCCAGGTACATATCAGTACATGATACAGTGAAATAGAGCATAGTGCTTACCTATTTACCCCATCTTCCCCTTCGATTTGCCCTCGTCTCTCTGCCGATCCGCCCTAGAAACGGACAGTCGCGGGTACGTAGTATATTGTCAATATGGTAGGAGCAGCGATTCTAGCAGCGGGGGACGAATCAGAACTGACCGTGAGCCGTCTGGCGCGCGGATAAGTTAGGCGAGTTCACTTGCGAGCAAAACAGAAGGCCCATGCTCCGAAATCCAGTTTATCCCTGTCATGCAGCTCCAATCCCTCTCATCGCTAATTCTTCCTTAGATAGTAAGGTATCCGCGTCTCGGTATCATCACGAATGGACCGTCCGCGTAAAATTCCCTTCTCACTTCCCCTTCCGTCTCATTCTCGAAACGGATTGGCTAGAGTAGCGGGCCGGAGAGCTGGGGGGTGTCAGAAGAGAAGTTCAGCGTGACAACACTACTAAGCCTGTTATGAGCAAGCCGCTTGCAGTGTTATTATCCGTTTCGGGTTGGAGTTCACAACACGCTGTAGCCTTTGACTTGAAACGACCTCTTCTTTGCTGCAGCTTGGCCTATAATAGGCGCTGTATAGATGGGAGAGCTGACAAAGTGTAGGGATCTCCCTTATGTGCGCATGTTCAAGTCGACCAATCAAGACAAAGGTGTTCACCGGGGATGGCAGCCCTACTTGGGGTCACGTCATTCTCGGCCCTCTTGTGAGAGGGAGTGCGTTCTGATGCAAGGGTACTTACTTGCTACTAGGGTCTGGATTGGAGCTCTGGTCGCCAAGGGAAGATCTTCCACTGTCCAGGATCACAAACGCCTTGGATAGATCTTTGACAAATCATAAAATACCCGACGACAGCGGCCAATAGAATTCTTCCTGGCGTAATCTCACCTCTGTGGGGTGAGGGGAGAGGTTCGTCGTGTCTCTTCTAACCTACTCAGGATGTTAGTAGCGCCTGAAAATAGTTATGGAGAATACAGATTTACTCCGCGATGACGGTAACGAAGGTTGTTGTGGCTGGGAGAGGGCTACCCAATGATTTTTTATTTTTCCCCCTAACTGTCCAACGGGATCGTTCGCCTTCTAAGGAGAATGATTCGCGAATCTTCGGCCGTCCCAGGATACCGGTATATACTATATACAATCCACGTCCCCTCTTCCCCTTTGAGCTATCTATCCTAGAGTACATGCTATGCTAGGCCAGTACCAATGCTGCCGTTGCCCAAAACTCCGTGTCCCCAAATAACCCCTTGATACCCAAGTAGATGCTTTTGATGATAATGGGATACACAATCCAATATGCAAACTTAATACAAGTGGAGCAATAGCCACAAAGAAACGAAAATTCAGTGGCACGTAAATCCATGCCTGAGAAATCAACACTGCGATATCGTCGAGGGTCACAGACCCCTGCACCACGGTAAGTCAATATTTTGCTGTCGGTTTCCCGCAGAAAGAATATGCACGTGCATGACAACTTAACCAAGTCAATACCCCATTCCGTAGAACGTATAAAATGACTCTTAAAAGGACACCGTGCTGTCTTCCATCCTTCCCCTAAAATGCGGCTCCTGCTGAATCACTGCCACGTTCGTGAGAGGCCGAAGTCGGCGGTGGCGGTGGTGGAGGGGGCTGAGCTCCACGCCCTCTTTCCTCGGACGTTGCCCGTGAGCGCTGTTCGCCCTCTGGCGGTTGTCCTGACGGTCTTACATCGGATGGATATCGAGAGGACGGCTGATCCGATAACATGGAAGAAACTGAATGGCTGCTTCGTGGTTGCTGGTATGGCTCGGCGAACGTAGTTTCTCTAGTTGTGCCTACAACAGGGTTCCCAACGCCTGGGGAAAATCCCCCATGCGGGCCAAACGGTTCTCCCCGACCGCGGCCCGTTGACCGGTAGGCTGAAATATCGCTTCTCTGACGTGAATGGCCTCGTCGGCGGCCTGGCGGCGGATTCGATAAGACGGATGTGCTAGTTTGCTGTCCAAAAGTCGGTGATCTCGACCGCCGTTGGCTCGGTGGTGGAGCGGCATGCTGTGGCCCAGTTGCCTTTCGTTTCTTGGGAGAATCTGCTGGGGTTACCAAGAGCAGCATTAGCTAGATGAGTCTCTTATTTGCTCTATTTAGACTTAGACGAACCGGAGGACGCTGTTTGCTGACTCGACCCGGCGCTGGACGTCGGAGGCTGCCAGTGGTGGAAGAATAGCGATTGGGGCTGCGGCTCTGGTTGGGACGAAGCCCCTTGTTGCTGCTGCGGCGGCGGCGGCGGCGGGGCGGTGTGTGATGCATGAGATGGTCCACTAACACCCTCGCCTGTACTTAATCGTGGCAATGCTGAGCTTCCCAAGCCTCCTAACGGGCGGCCACCAACTGTATGTGCTCGAGCTCTAGGTGGGGAGCCCGGACCTTGATAAGGAACAAAACCTGCTTGTGCCCCAGCTCCAGATCCAGGCGTCGGCGGAACGCCGGCAGACCCTGCGTACCCGTATTGTTGAGAATCCCTTCTATGTTCGGGGGACATCGGTCCCTGAGCTGGCAAGATCTGGGCGTGGTGTAGTTGCTGTGATGGTAGATATTGCTGGACCAATTCTAATGTAGCCTGAGACAATGGGCCACCACTCATGCCTGCAAAAACGATGGGTACCATTTGAGGCGGAATACCGCGGTCAAGCGACGTGCGAAGTATTTCGTGCTCAATTCTTCGCTGGTCCAAGCGTAAAGATTCCTGTCGTGTCCTCTCCTCTTCTTGCTTTCTCCTTTCTTCTTCAGTTTTCGCCAATAACCAGCTCCTCATTGAATCCTCAGAACCTTGCCATTGGGGCGGTGGAGGCAGCGGGCCAAGACTTTGGCTATGCGCAGAGGACGCTGGCGGTGCCTGAGCCTGCATTACTGAACCAGGAGCTGGCGGGTGAGGGGGGCCATGTGGTGGCGGAGGTTGAGCCAGTGTCATGGCCGCCGGTAATGGCAGGCCACGGTGAGGTCCCGACATGGGCTTAGTAGGCGGACTTTGATGTTGCTGCTGGGCTTGCAGCTGTTGCTGTTGCTGGATTGCCTTTTGTGAAATGTCCAATATAGTCACGGGGGGCGAGGATCGAGGTGGTGTCGGTAAGTCATGGACTGGCTGGTAGCCGTAAGGAATGGGCTGGTTCATAGTGAGCATCATCTCGAAGGGCAGAAAACAACGAAGGAGGGACAGGAAGCTAGCAGGATTGATAAGACGACATTCTGGTTTTCACGAACGAGAGACGAGAAAAGAATATAAGAGGCAAGAGCAATAATAACAACCTTTGCATAAGAAAGCTGGAGAGGACGGCCAGCTTAGAGGTGGGCAGGAAGCAGTCGGGGCTTATGATATAGTTGGGTCACTAAGACCAGCCTCATCTGGAGATCGGTGCCACACGCATGGGCACAACTTAACTAATTTCAGAGAAGCATTAGCTGATGGACGATGCCGGCGATGGGGATCGTTGGGGTGGTATCTGGGCGTTCCAAGGTGGGTTGGCGCTGGCGCGGCACCGGTCGAGAACCCTTCCTCCCAGGATATGAAATACGTACGTGGGAAGGGGGGGACGCTGAAGCGATCAGTAGGCAAGTAGATTAGGTAGACAGGTGGATAGGCAGGTGGATGGGTAGGTAAGTGCGTATGTTGCTTAGCATAGTAGTGCTACTGTATGTAGACAGACACAGACAATCCTGCTTTTCGGAAGGGCAAGCAGTCTAGGTAATACAGTAGATACTTACTAGTGTATGTACTGACTGTAATGTGGCTAGGTAGATCTTGGAAGAGAACGGCACGGCAAATGGACCTCTGCTGGATGTAGATCCTGTCACTTGCAGCCGATTTAGGCAATGCCCAAAATGGAAAGTAGGTAGGGAAAAAAACGTTCTCGAATGGAGATGTGGAGTCGTCGATGGCTAGCCTTTTGATTGGAAGCGGTGCAGCCGACGGACGAGCTGGGACCAGAGCCGCAGCGACCAAATTGATGATCAGATCAGTTAAATAACGAAGAGGGAAACGTGTGACGGGTCCTTGGCTGCAAGAGTGTGCGCAGTGAGACATGCAGGACGTCTGTCTAAGATGGGGTGCCGAATGGAACAACCTAGCCCGGCTCTGCCACGCCTTTCGAGAATCAATTAATACACCGAGGCAGAGAAGCCTGCCAGACAAGCAATGTGGATTGCGGGAAACAAGATGCAACAGAATAGAGACGAGTCCAGCTGTGGGATTTCAGGAAAGGAAAAAAAAAGTACAAGAGGACGCGCGGGCGGAAATGGGCCGGTACTGAGTACGTGACGTGTAGGCTAGGTAAGGAGGTGGACTATGACAATAGTGTACGTTCACGACTGTTATACTGTACGGCAATGTGTCCCACGACCGAGAGACGAAGGGCCACGAGTTGTGGCTTGACTGTACTCTTACATAGTGCACACCATCAAAGAGGGCACCATGTTTTTGAAGGCAAGCCGTGCCGGAAGAGGGGACAAGGTAGTGTGCAGTGTGCAGTGTGCAGCAGGATGCAGTACATACACTACATACAGTACAGTGCACCGCAGCAGGCAGCGAGTGGAGATGGAGGAGGGGAATATCTTCTCGTTTCCTGCACCCCTGCAATGACAAGGCTGGAAGTAGTTAACTCGTCGAGGACTAGGCGAAGTCGATCTAACAGGATCCCTGATGGCTTCCCTTGTTGTTGTTTTTCCTCTCCAGGGTTCCGGGGTCGACGGGACATGACCAGGGTGCGTGGCCCGACTTGGGGTTGGCGTGTCTGAGGTCAATCTTACTTAGTAGGCATCGTTCTTTTGGCTCCGTGGGTCCCTTTTCAGAGGCTACTGCTTGTTGCTTGTCCCCAGCTACTTTGCAATGTGCAGGGCCGGTCCCTCGACATTGAAGCGAGTACAAAAGGCAAACAAGTTGCAAGGAAGCAGACAAATCAATCAGTGAGAGCTGGAGGGGTCTAGAGAGAAAGGGGTGTGGAAGTATTACCGAGGAGGCTCCTTGTCAAGTCTAGCTTTAGATAGCTCTTAAAAGCTTGCTTGAACGAGTCAAATGAGTCGAATAAACCGAAGCGGAGTCCTATATGGACGAGGAGAAGCCACTAGACATATAGTGTAATTTTTGGGAAAACAGAAAAAAACTTGGACCCTTCCGAGGTACCAAAGAGCCCGGACCGAGGAGATAACAAGAACAGGGTCTTATTTATGAATTACACTATAATGCTGAAAGTCTTGAAAAACGACGGCGGCGACAACAACAACAACAACAACAATGAACTGGAACATTCCAAGTTGACCTTTCACCTGCTCAATTATGACCGTGAGAATAGCGATCCATAAGCTCTGGGTGGGTAGTCGCTAATATGAAATAACATCTGGTCTGGGTGGTGGTCAATATTTCAACGGTACAGCATCATGAAGCAACATTTCGTCGTCGTACGAGTTAGTTGCTGACCTTGGAGTGCCAACTATTTGTTGAGAACGACGATGAGACGTGAGGGCAATGCCCCGTGCACCGTCGTTAGTTGGGGAAGCGCCCCATCACAAAAAGCTGGGACTCGCGCGGGCGGTAGAGTATATGTGTATTAACAACATGTAGATTGGTGAGTGCTCACACAGGGACTTGGAGAGGCGGTGATGCAGGTGAGGTGGCTGAGTCATGAAGGCAGTAATACCATAACCTGGCAGGTACTTTGCCCGCAGGTCGCGACGTCCTTTACAGTGTTGAGGTACTGTGCCGAAACTTCCGCTGATGGTAGTACTAGCATGCATAACATGTATGTATGCATGTTAGTCAGGTAGGGTGGCTGGATCAGGTATTCAAGTTGTTGGTGGTCCGCGAAATGCCTAGGTTAGTCCACTGATACCTAGGTAGATGCTACACTACCTAAGTAACTAGACGGGTGTGCTCTTGTTCCCAGAACTTTGACAGACGGTATATATTGCTGGCAATCCCTCCCCACCTGATACCTACACAAGGCATATAGCAAGGCGAGATGAGAGCATATGCATACAAGCACAGAATGAGCTATTCTACTCCTTACAGGAGTAGAAAAAAAGCAAAACAAAAAAGGAGGATGCGGAAAGCCTACCTATGCTACCGGCCATGATACGTGACGCTGTCAGGCCAGGAGCTCGGTGACCGTTAGAATTGTGTCCCGGCAGCTGTTGGGGGCGGAGAGCGCCGGCGTGGTTGGGTAGAGTGGATCTCTTGGCCATGGAGCATTCCGTATCTGCCACGATGACGAATAAGATGTGGCTTTAGGGCGGTTGGAAGTGTTATTGGTCGCTCTGTCGAATATCTTCCTGCTCCATGAGATCTGATCTATGAGATCTGCCCTATGTATACTAGGTAAATCAGTGGGTTTGATTCGTGGTTATCTTTGCTCCGATTGCCCTGTGTGCTTGCTTATCTCTACTATGCTGCAATGCACCATAATGACACGTCGGTATTGAGGAAATGAAACGAGCGTGCTATATATTACCGCGAGCACGAGCGTCGAGCGACAACGAGGTAACGAGTGGTTGGATAGGCGTAGTGCTGCCGGCAACGATACCAAACAAGTAGCATATTACTTACCATCGTGGCAGCTCGTCCAGTCGCATTGGTGTAATTGCATGGGCGCCATGTTTCTTGGATCGGAGAGGCTCGGGACCGATGGTCGATCACGGGTCCTATGGGATCCATATCTTCGATGATGGTGATGTCTTCGTGTCTGCTTCGTGATTATCAGGCTTGCTCGCTTCCACCGCGCTGCCTGCTGGTTCCGCGTTGGACTAGTGTACGGACAGGACTCGTAATCGAAGTAAGGGTGCGACTTTCGTGCACAAAGTGTGTGACTCGGATCGGATCCGGATTAGGCAAGTCGGCCCCCGTCGAGTTCAGTTGTTTCGACTAGGCCCCCCAAGCCAACAACCATGTGGGAAAGCCGGGATTGTTAAAATTGGTGTTTCGAATGAAGGACCACGGCAGGAATGCATATCACCACTCCATTAACATCCCCTACTGTTTGCGCACTTCGTTGGCATTCATCGATTGCTGCTACGTAGTACCTATGCCTAAGGTATCTTAGCATACTCATTGGCGCGGCTTTCAAGCATACTGGATTAGGCCACAGTATGGTTTTCATGAGCCATGACTTCGGCGGAGGTGGTGTACAGCGATTGTCGGGGGGAGTTGAGTACCTGAGTTGACCCAGGTGGTTAGTTGCATCGTACCGATTATAGTACCTAGGTACCTCTGGGAGAAGCACCATCTAGGGCTTAAGTGCATATCTACTGCTTTGTCTCAGCTTACCTAAAAGGTACCTAGGTAGGTAGTACTCTGTAAGACTGTAACTCATGATAATTAGCAAGATATCTGAAAGCTACTAATAATAGGACGGGTCGGTCGTGTAGACTCTTCTCAACCCCATACTATAATGGAATGTCTTTATACTTGGTGAACCAAAAAGTATCCGTTCCCGGTGATGCTCCTTTTTTGCCCGAAAAGCGTAACCATTTTAAAACTGATTTTCTTACCTTTGTATATCCAGAGCTCTAAAGCTGAGAGTTCTCTGGGTTGAGCATTGCATACGACCTTACTGTCTATACCACGATGTATGTTGTCCTTTCGGGATGTTTAGTATGTATAGTTCGCTTTACTATTACCCTATCGAACGCCATGTAACCCTACGTAGTGGGTATTGATGCGGCATGATCGATACCGAATGGTTGTGTGTTTAGGATACTTTTATTCTGGTCTCACGATCGACTATTTGCAAAGTGTTACTAGTATATAATACACAAGGGGGACGTGAAGATTGTGACATCTTGAATGAGTTGCCCTACCTCTCGTAGCAGACGTGTTGGGAAGAGAAGTACGCCTGCTATTGGTACGTCGATGCCCGGCATACAATGAAACGCTCGCGTGGAGCCTGCAGAAACACTACAATCGCTATTCGGGCTGGTGCTATCGAGTGTCAACTACATCCTCAGTAAGAAGTAATTCATTCATACCCATTACTTGTTCCTATCAACCATTGCGGTTCAGGAAATAGAACCAACAGAAGATAGATTCTGTCTGGGTCAAAATGCGAGAACACCTACGGTGGATAGGACCTTTCCATTCGTATCTGACAGCCCCAATTTAGTATAGACAGCCCGGGCCGGATACTGCGGCGTACATAGCTAAAGTGATGAACGGGCTTGGCTGGCGTTTATGTCGGTGGCAAAACGCTGCAGATCGCTCGGCGATACGGACGTTTCCACATCGACTGGAAGTACAGCAGCTGAAGAGCGTTGCACTGTAATCCGAAAAGGAACAGATAGGCCGCTTAAATGTACTCGTTCGTTTGCCGACTTGCGCAATAGGTGATCTCCTGTACGCAACGGGGTCGCACACACTGCTTAGGTTCTGTATGTAAGTAGTATATTAGTACGGGTATAACTATAATTATGTACATACATAACCTATGTCCTAAGTAATGCATATATTGTCTTTGCCTGCCCTTCCCGTCGCTTTGAGAGAGGGGTTGGATAATGCTGCCATATCTTTTGATGTACTGGGCTGAATACGGCATGAAATACGGCGGTCGCTCATATATCTCCAAGTTTTCCTCGTTCGCCTAGCGAACTTGGGAGGGTTATGCATACGTAGTGACGCAGCGAGTGGCGACCTAAAAGCGTTCGGGCATGTAGTCATGAACCTATACTACCTACATAGGTAAGGAGTAGATTAAGCAGAGCAGCCGAACGAATGGACAGAGCGGGAAAAAAAAACACTCTGTCTACATATGTAGAGGACGGTCAGCCGGTGTACTACATGTAACAACTCCATGAACGCTCAATCCACTCAGCAACATAGAACCGTAGGACAAAAAGGGCGTAAGCTCTGTGATACCAGGGGCGATGAATGATAGGATACTAAGGTGGTAGTTCAACAGCGTAAGCTTCTCTGTATACCACAATTATAGCACGAGTTCAAATACATGAGCCGGCCACGAGAAGACGGTGAAACTTTGCCAGAAACAATTACGGGTAGGTATAGTGGGTAAGTATAGAAGAATTACACTGTATGTCGTTTTAGTGTGCTGGTATAAAGTTTGTATCGCCTTTACACTACCTATGTAGGTATACTTTGGGTAGTATGCGTCCATCGGGTACGCTAGTCTAGATCTTCCACTACGCAGTAGAGGGCCTACAGTACATTACCTCCTCACGAGGACTCATCGGTACCTACTGCCGTAAGTAGAGAGTGTAAGCCACACCAGGCTTGTGATTTGCATGCGCTTCCATGTGTAACCTCTGACAAGACGTTTTCATAATCGCACTACATTCTAAATACCGCCCTTGGGTTTAACCATCATTGGCTAAGACAAAGCGCCAGCAGCATCCTCATCTGCGCACCATTTGGGTACCCGGCAACATAATCCCTGCAAGGGCCGCATCTGCCCATGACCATGTCAAAATCTACCTACCTACTGAGGAGGTAGCCACTACGTATGGCTATATCGTAGCATACTGTGTTGTAGAGCGGTATACTTGGTAGGCAAACGTGTGCTACTTGCAGTATATACTAACGTGGTAGTGTACTACCTATTATAACGTACACGTGTGGCGTACTTTAGGAGCATCGTAGCGTACTAGAGATACACAGGTATCCTATATATACTACACGCTAGATGCTCGGTACTGCGCTAACGGACGACTGTAGTGGTCCTAGCGCCCTCAGCCATGGCCTACTTGCCTGATTCAGCCATTTCTGAAACGACGCCAACGTGACATTCGTCCAGTTCGGTCATCCTCCCTCTGCACCCTGTCCTCTGCCCTGTCTATGTGACACTCGAAACACCACCAGCAGTCCTCGCACAATTTACCCTAACCTTGGTCTCGACTGCACTTTGGTATTGCAAGCCTTGCCAAATCGATCCAAATAATTGCGCCTGTGGGACGACAATCATTCCCCTGCCCGCTCGGTCTCTCATCTTTTACCTAGACCATTATCGTCTACTCTACCTACAGTCCTACGGGGCTGGTTGCTGGTTTTCAGAGCGTGTGCACATCACTTGTCGAGAGACGGTACCGACATCGCAATTATGGCACGAACCTCAAGTTGCATGCAGGCGGCAGGTAAGAACTTGAAGGGCGAGGAACCCCCATCAGAGAAGATACTCACTAATAGTAGTGGTGTATAGGAAGTGCCGCCGGCGTCATCATGGGACCGGACGACACGGGCGAATCACAACGGCGTACATATATACAAACAATCTCATCTTGAGCACTACGAAAAAGATACGATGCGACCAGACATGAGCCATTGGCCGGCAATCCTTGCCCTGTGGCCATGGCTACTGCAGGCCAATACGCTACACTAGGTGTCACGACTAACCTAGCGCCGCGGCTGAGCTCCACCTGGCTGTTGGTTTGGAGCGCCGTTATAACGGAAACCGAGCTAATAAATCGTGCTAATACGGTAGCGTGCTAATCATGTTGCATCCCGTCAGCCACCATCCCGACCCAAGAATCCAGCCATCGAGGAAAAGAATCGACAACCTGGTATGGGAGACGATTATGTACCCAGCGCGCACTATACCAGTCCCTCCTCCACTTCGTGAGCACATTATCGTCCCGCGTCCATCTCTTAAGCTTCTACACTAACACTTCAATGACGGCTACTGGCCGGCTGCTTGTAAAGTGCTGACTTGCACTGATTCTCCGCCTCCGGAATTACGGCTTTTCTACCTACTTCACCATAGTGGCTGGTCGCCACTGAGTACTTCAGTATGCATCCATCGACCACTTGAGCAAAGCAGATGAATTGGGTTGGGTATTGAGGAGGGGCAAAGCACCTCCAACTGGTGTACAGTACACTAACTACTATCTGACGCCAATCTGATTTCATTCTTAGGCAAGTAATCTGTACAGTCAAGTTCCCTGTACGTTCTAGACAGGCTTCTTTGTGTGACTGGAAAGACTTGCACGACACATTTGAGCCCTTGGCAATCATGGTTTCGCCTGGGTACCTTTATATCCTATCATTTGCTTCCTTTAGGACGGCGTCCTTCGCCTCGCTGGAATTGGTGCCTATATACGCATCGTTCGCCTACCTTTCACGGCTCTTCATGCGGGTAGTCGATGTATGTCGTCCTATAGCCGGTAACAAACTGACAAGTTTCAGTAGCTGGATGGATCAAACTACAACCACGACTGGCAATATACTACTACAATACCTAAGCGCTTCGATAGCATCTTAGCTCACGGAGACCGAGTCATGGTAGGATAAGGTTTTGTTTCTTTTGGTGGGGTTGTGAACAAGAGAAACTGAACGGTCCTTGCGCAATTACGGTACCGGTGTGGATGTTGATGCGGAACACCAATTGAGCACATCGCGTTTGTTATTAGCTGACTGGCTGACTGTCCAATACGGGATCAGCTTGTTGGTTGGAGGCAATTCTTTACAATATTAAGCCTTGCATAAGATACCACCTTGCCAATAATCACACTCTGAGTCGCTAGCTTGACCGAGTATTGGATTTATGGCTGAAGCTCTATCAGGTTCTCGACTATTCCGTTATGGGTGGCTACGGAGATTTCGTCGATCGTCCCACATGGTTGGGCCGCGCGGGGCTTTAAGTGAGCCAACAGTTGCCAGATGTATAACGGTAATATCGGCCGAACCAACGATTGCCATGGGATGGCGGAAGGCTGGTGGATGGGACATAATATGGATGCATACGTGTGAATCACGTGCTGGTGCTCGACTGACAAGAACAGGCCCTTAAATGAAATACTACATATGATAGTGTCAGGACATTGATATCCAATCAACATGCACGCTTCGAGTCTCTTATGACGACACGGGTGCCTCCTCTGTCCTCTGTACTTCTATAGCAGGGAATGGATGCAGCCTTGGCAATCTTATATTTTATTATATTGTGTTATAAATGAAATAAAGTATTAATATTATTATTATTATTATTATTATTATTATTATTATTATTATATATAAAAGGTTAGTTATAATAAACTTATACTTTATAAATTATATAATAAAAAAGATTTTTTTTATAAAAAATATTAATATTTTTATTAATTTATTAATTATAAATTTAATATAATTATTTTTTATATTTTATAAATAATTTATAAAGTTAATTTAAAAAAATTTTTATTTTATAATTAATTAATAATTTTCTTATTTTTATATTTAATTTTTTTAATATAATTTATTTATAATATTTTAATTTTAATTTAATATATTTTATAAATTTTTTAATAGTTTTTATTAATTAATTTTTTAGTATAAATTTTAAAATATATTTATTTTAAATATAAAAAAAATTATTTAAATATAATTATATAAAATAATTTTAATAATATTATTAAATATTTATATTTAATTATATATATATAATAAAATTAATAATAATAATATAAATATAAATATTTAATAAGATTATTAAAATTATTTTATATAATTATTTTATTTTAAAAATTAATTTATATAAAACTTAAAATAAATGATTTTTTTAATAAAAAGATTATTTCGAGTATTTATTTATAATTTATTATATTATAAACTTTTAATTAATAGAAATATTAAAAATATTTTTATAATTTATTAAAAAATTAATTTATTATTTTATTTTCATTTTTTATTTAAATTTTATATATTATTTTTTAATATAATAATATTTATATTTATATTTCTTTATTTTAATTAATAAAGTATTTGTATATTTTTAAATAAGTTATTTTTTAATTAATATTTTAATTATTTTTATAAAAGATTAATAATAATAAGAATAAACTTTTAGAATTATTAATAAAATAATATTAATTATTAAAATTTTAATTAATTTAATTTATTTAATATTAAAATTCTTTATAATATATATAATTTATATAAATATAATTTATTTTTTATTTTTATTTTTTAATTCATATATAATTTAATTTAATATTAAATTATTTAAAAGTTTTTATGATTAATTAATATAATATAAATTAATTATTTTTAATTAAAGAATAATTAAGTTTACTCTTTTAATATTTTAAAATATTAATATATTAATAAATAATTAAATTTATTATAAAATTTATTAATAATTTAAAATTATTATTTTTTAATAATAAATATATAATTATTAATATTAAAATTAAATTTATATTAATATTAAATTTTTTAATAAATTTATATTTATAAATTTATAAATATTTTATATATTATATTTATTATAAAATCTTTTTATTAATAATTTATTTATTTATTATATTTAATTATATTTTAAATATTTATATATTTATTAATTCTTTCAAATATTTTAATAGAAATTATATTTTTAATATTCTTTTTAATATTCTTTAATAAGTATATTAATATATTTTTAAATATTAAACATTATATAAAGATATAAAATTATATATAATAATATATTAAATTTTTTTAATATTAAATAATTTATTATTATTTTATATTCTTATATTTTTAATTATTTTTAATAATTTAGAAATAATTATAATTAAAATTATATTTTTTAAGGTTATTATAATATATTATTAAATTTAAATATTGTTTATTTAAATATAGTCATAATATAAAAATAAAAAATATAATAATGATAAAAATAAAATAAAAAATTATTTTATAAATAAAGTTTTTATTTATTCCTTTATTTTTATAATATTTTTATTTATATATATATTTAATTATAGATTATATATATTATAATTTAAATATATATAATATATTTAATAGAACTTAATTAATAAACTTAAAATAATTCTTTCTTTTATTATAGTTTAATTTTTAAATATATTAATTCTTTTTTTTATTATCGATAATTTATAATAAAAAAGTTTTAATTTAATATATATATAAATTTAAAAGTTAAAATTATGTTTATTATATAAATAATTATACAAAATAACTTTAATAATTTATTAAATATAAAGAAAATAAATATTATATATTAATTTAAATATTTTAATAAGAAATAAATTATAATAAAATATATTCTAATAATTCTTTTTAAAAATCTATATAAATAAATAATTAAATCTTTATAAAAAATTTAATTGTTCAATAAATTAGTTTATATTTTTATTTTATAAAGTTTTATTTTAATACTTTATTTATTAATAATATTATTAAAAATAAATTAATATTTATATTTATATTTATATTAAAAATAAATAATTTATTAATAATTAAATTAAAAATATTTTTTTATTTTATTTATTAATTAAAAGAAATTATATATTATTAATATTTTATTTTATGTTTTTTAACAAAATATTTATTATTATATTTTATATTTTTAAAATAATAATTTATATTAAAATATTTTAAAGTTTAATAATTAATAATAATGAAACATAATTCTTTCTTTTATATTTTAATTAATTTTAATTATTAAAATTATAATTCTTTATTAAAGATATTATAGTTTAATTTAATTTTATATAAAATCTTTAAAAGAAATATTATAAAATATTATTAATTATTATTTGTTTAAAAAATAAGATATTAATAATTATGGTATTAAAAGTATTTATTTTTATATAGGTTTTTGAATTATAATTAAAATAAATTAATATAAATATTAATATTAATTCATTTTTTAGTTTATTAAATATT